>JAADVD010000293.1:0-36668 GCA_023334535.1 Pythium vanterpoolii
ATTCTACGGTACTTTGGGCAGCCGTTTCCTGTCGTCGAGTGTCAGGGGACCTGCGATGTGTGCAATCCCCGCCTCCAGTTTTTCCGGTTTGAACTGTCGCCCGTGGATGCGGTCGTACATAGGAGCGTGTCGCGTGGAGGCGGCTTTATGAAGGCGTCGCAGTTTACCGCGGCCGAGACAGCGGAGCATGACCGTGAAGGAAAGAGGAGAGAGAAGGCAACCGATATCCGCCGACACAACCTCCTCTTCCAGCGTGCAGGTGCGTACGCACCGAAAGCGACCACGTCGCTGGTTGTGCGTAAAGAGAGTCAACGGACGCTGGCGTCCATGGGATTTGTCGCAGTGAACGGAGATGCGATCAGTGACGAGGAATTAGAGGAGGAGGAGGATCAGATCCAGAGTAGAGGAGGCTTTCAGAGTGCGGCGGCTGCGTTCGCCGAGACCGTCACACGCGGCGTTAAGCGATCGTCGATGGAGAGTACGCTTGACGCCCTCGAGCGCGCCGAGCGCGCGATGCAATCCGAGGACAACACGCCACCAAAGCGACAAAAGAGTCGGGGGAGACTAGCCGCGAAAATGGGATTTTGAATTCGAGTTAATAATAATTACGTGGAGCCAAAGCGTCGAAACTCGATGGTGCGTTGGGACATGTCCGTGTCGCTCACGCTGCTGTCTGTGGACGGCAGATTGAGAAGGGGACCAATGGTGGACCTTGCTTGGTCGGATGCCAGCGACTTGGCCGACGGCCGCTCCATCTCGGTCAAAATCTCCCGCAACGCAAAGGTCACGTCTGTACTCGTGGGCCGATCAGGCGGTTCAAACGCCAGGCACTTGGTCGCCAACGCGAGCATACTCAGTGGACACGACGATGAAAACGCCGGTCGCAGCGAGCCCATGGCGACGCGATTGCGAATCTCCATATCGTTGAGGGCCCCGGCCTCACCGTCGGAATAGGGGAGCGTGTTCGTATCGATCTCGGCGAGCAAGACGCCAAAGGCATAGATGTCCATGGACGGATCGCACGCCGCGTGGTTGCGCAAGACTTCGGGGGCGATCCACGGCGTGGCATCGGCACGGACCGAGGCGATCGAGAGGGACGACGACGACGCGCCGTCGCTTTCGCTAGTGAGACCATGCTCGTCACTAAATGAGAGGAGCGGAATCGAACAGT
This sequence comes from Pythium vanterpoolii, assembly GCA_023334535.1. Taxonomy (NCBI): domain Eukaryota; phylum Oomycota; class Peronosporomycetes; order Pythiales; family Pythiaceae; genus Pythium; species Pythium vanterpoolii. The sequence continues at coordinate 1,172 of JAADVD010000293.1, forward strand.
ACTGCGCACTGCCAAAGTCGCAGAGCTTGGCGTCCATGTGGTCGTCCAGTAATACGTTCTTGGCTTGGACATTGCCGTGGAGCAGTGGCGGCTCTTGGGCGTGGAGCCACATGAGCGCCTCGGCCACACACAACGCCATGTGGACCATCTCCACACTCCATGACGAAGAGGACAAGTCGCCTTTGCTGTGACCTAGCTTGTGACGAGGTGGAGGCTGGTGTTGCTGGCGGTGCGTGAGAAACCCCCGCAAATCCTGCTGCGGCAAGTACTCCATGATCGCCGTGAGCTCGGATTCGCTGGTCCACGCCACGCCAAAGAACGCGACGATCCGTGGATGGTTTAGTCGCGAGAGCACGCGGATTTCGCAGATGAAATCGTCGAGGACGCCTGTCTCGACCATGGCGGCGTGATGCAGATGGAGCAAGCGGATGTTGGTTTTGAGCTTTTTCACGGCAACCACGTCCGTGCGATAGGACGCCCGCCAGACTTCGGTAAAGACCCCAACGGCGAGTCGCGTCTGGGGCTGGACACCGTCAAACTCCACACGCCACGCTTGGAGCTCTTGGTCTTCCCAAAAGGGACTCTCGTTCGACAGAGGGTACGGCAGGGGACTGCGACTGTAAGTGCGACTCTCGCGCGTTTGGGTGTTGTCAGTCAAAGGGCGACGTAGAGAGGAGGAGCGCTGGATCGGTGTGGGGGAGGGGGAGGCGATCGAGTTGAGATCGGACGCCGCTGCGTTCGCGGCGCGTGCGCGTCGGCGTCGCATGGCGAAGATCCAGAGTGCAATTATAATGGCAAGGAAAAAGCTGCCGCCCAAGTACAAAATCTGGGCGGTTGTGGTTGTGCGGCCTCCACTGGTGGCATTCAACGGCTGGGTCGACGGGGACGAGGAGGAGGAGGAGGGGGCGTTGGCATCCGATGGGGAGACGCAGACTTTAATAAAGCCCTGAAGAGCCTGCTGATTCTCGACGGCGCAGGACGCAAAGGCGGTTTGATCGATGTTGAGCTTCTTGAGATTGGAGAAAAAGGTAAATTGGGCTGGTGATAGCGTTGACGGCTCGAGGTGATTACCCGATAGATCCCTAGTCAATAGCAAAAGGCTTGCAGTCAGAAAAGGTAGACTTCATAAGGTGCTGACTTTTGACTCACAGGACTTGGAGACTCGCGAGTGTAAAGATCGCGTCTGGCAGGGACGTCAGGCGGTTATTACTAAGGTCACTGCGGGTGACATAGACTGACGTTAGACTGATAAGCGGCGAAGAGACTCAAGTCTCTAATACTCACAGTGTGTCGAGTTGGGGTAGGGATACATTAAAGGATGTGATCGCATTCCCAGAGGCGTTCCTATTGCATCAACATAATTTGTTGTGTGAGATAGACAATCGATCCCTCAGTTGAAAGAAGATGGTATAACGCACAGGAATCGGAGAGCCTCGAATGTCTCGGGTGAAGAGACTAGTTCGGTAACCCCATTGCCCACCAAGCTGAGGTTAGTGAGCAAGGGGAATTGTGCGAGGATCGCTGTTGCATTGGTCACGTTGTTCTCATCCAGTACACTGCAAATCCAGAAAGCTCAGGAGGTTAATTCCCGTTTCCGGAAATCGCGATTCAGAAAAGAAAACACGTACAGTGTCGTGAGGACTGGTAGCGAGCTGAGTACCCCGAGAGCGTTTTCGTCATCGCTCAGGTTGTTGCGGGCAAGCCGAAGTGTTTTCAAATTTGGTACGAGGATTCGCAATCCGGCAGGTAGACTCGCAAGGCCATTCGACGACAAGTCCCTAGATACAAGAGATCAATGAAGCGTCAGTGTTGTTGGTGTTTTCATGGCGACCACCAAAGGCTGTGTGGACCTACAATTCGTCGAGCGCCGCCAGCGTGAGGGACGTTTCGTTGGACACCAATGCCAACGACGGATTGCCGCTAATGTCGAGGCGTCTAAGCTTACTAATGTCTCGTAGACTTCGAGGCAGCGTTGCGAGACTCGTGTTGTGGAGCGATCTAAACACAGAAAATTCATCAGAGACGTGATCCGAGTTAAGAGGAAGGAACAGTCTCACACACAGGGTTTGGAGGTTGGGAAATCGGCAGCTGAAAGCAGTGATCGGATTGTCGTCCAGCGTTCTAATACAAAATACAGGATGAGACTTCTGCTAGACGAGTCACCATTGAATACGTAGACATACAGACTGGTCAGTCCACTCATTGCAGCTCTGGTAGAGGGATTCATTGCGGGCAATGCACACGCTGTGATGCGGTTTCCAGAGAAATCGAGTGTCTGGAGTTGTGGTATCGTCCACACTTCCAGGGGAAATTCAGTAAACTCGTTCTTTTTAAGATCACTAGCCGCATGGAAAATGTCAACATGAATCTCCACAGCAAGCGCGTCACAGTACGTACAGTGTGGTGATACTGGAGCCTTGTAACTGGACGGGGAGCGTACGGATTGCATTTCCCGACAGGGTGCTACACAACAGTATACCATTAGAATTAATTCAACAGCTGCAGTCCAATTACACAGCTCAACGGCGCACACTTCACTGAGCGTCTTGAGGTCGTACAGCACAGTTGGGACCTGCGCGAGCTGGCATCGCGTGCACGAGCTGCGCATGTTCACATTCAAAACCCTATCAGATATTAGCTTCCGAATGACCTCCAATACAACACCTACAATCGCTTGATCGTCGCAAACTGTGGGAGTGACGCTGGGAACAGTGCCGTGAAATCCACGTCCGTCGCAACACTAGTACAGAGAGATCACCACGTAATTAAGAAGCAAGCTTCTACAAACTTGCTTTTCCAGAACCCCACGTACAAGGTCTCCTTATCTGGAAAGACAATCTGTGAAATCTGGAACGTGTCGAGTTCGCTTGTCATGCGCGTGGTCGCAGGGGGTACAGTCCGCGGGTGAGTTTGTAGATGGACACGTCCACCTCTAGTCACGACTCGAAGCGAGCGGCCGTGGTAGTGGCCTGTCATCGCTTTCTGTGAATTCAAAGACTGTGTCCTTCGTCGGTTGGGTCGGGTGGACGAGCCGCTGGAAGAAGCAAGTCGTCTACAGCCGACGTCTCCTCAGCAACCGCGGCCGCTGCTGGAAGAGGTTCGCGTTGCTGCCGTCGTCACCTCATATCGATCGACTGCTGCGTCCAGCACACTACTGTCCTTGGATACTGTAGGTGGTTGGTCGCGTGTCGTGTAGTTACGCTCGCCCCATCTCCACTCTCGATGCGGCACCGTTCGGCGAATGTGATCTCGTCGCTGCGTAAGCGTTGAAGCAAGAGGTCGGACCATAGTGAGGACCGGCTCGGAACCGGATTGTACTTGATTTTTGTATCAAGGGACGGTTCGGCTCGGTGGCAAATCACGGCGTCAGGACAAACAAGCACTCTCAATCGAAAATCCAGGTCGTCAGTAACCGACCACATGGCTTCGACCTGGATTCTGGGAGTCCAGAATCCAGAGGCTTCCTCTGCAGAGCCGCGAAGTGACGAGTGAAGAGAAATCTTTTGCCAACCACTAACTGAGACTGTTGGCGACATCACAGGTTCAAATTTTGTTGTGAAGAGGCACGGCGTGGTGACTCCACAAGCCCACGCAGACGTTCCGTAATCGTCTGGACAGGACACTACCACTTGAGATCGCGACCCTCGACCACGATGCACAGTCCTACGGAAAGCACCACATAGTCTCCTCTGGCACAGAAGATCGTCGGTCCACGGTCTCTAATAAAAAGCCGTGATCTCAATCAACTCACTGTTGTCCTGAGAGACCGCTGCCTATTTTCGTAAGCGACAGTCTCTTCGAGTTGGGGCACTTCCACTTGGATCGTTAGGTTAGCACCTGCGTGTGGCGGACGCAGAACTAGAGCCGAAAGCAAGTGTGGTACCTGCGATTCCATTTCCTTTTTGGTGGTTGGATGTGTAATGCCGTGTCGCACGCCGACCATTCCGATAAAAAAAGTGGACTGGATTCAAACGCCAGCCTAAAGCCGCTTTCAATTCGATGCTGTCGATTGATGCCGACCAAAACAAAGAGGCTCGCTCGGCTGCCCACGTCGGCGCTGCTGGATTCAAGAGCTACACTCAAAAGATGGCTACATTCGAGGATCCGTTTCTGCAGGCACTGCACTGAAATGTAACCGGTGGTGTGGCCGCGTCTCTTTGAAGATTCCCGTTGGAACCAAACACGGATCCACACATGGTACGCCGCACGTCTCGACTGCCGCCCAATGGCAAATTGCTCGAAGAGGTCGTGCTCCAGCGTATTGCCAGTGGCGAGGCATCCGCGTCTGCGGCCAGCACCAGCACCAGCTTCAACACCAGCGAGCGACGCAAGCCGCCAGCTGCGGTCGCCTCGTCTAGGCAACGCACCATAGTCCCCTCCACTCCTAGTGCCCGTGAGCATGCCATTGTGTCTCCCCATCTCACGACGTCGTCGGCGACGCTCGCCCACATCGAGTCCATGGCGACCGAGCTCTCCCACTTGAACGAGCGGCTCGTGGCCGTCGCGACGACATCTACAGCCACGTCCAAGCGCAAGACATCCGTGATAAGCTCAGACCACCACGCACGCGACCAAATTGACCAGTATATCGCCCAGCGTAAAACGGACATGGCGGCTGCCTACCCGACCGACGCCAAGCACAGTGGGAAAACGACTAAACAGTTTAGTGCCTCACGGACTACGTACGATCCGGCGAGCGGGGCCGACGTGAACCACGCCGTGCGAGAAGTGAAATCGACCTTGCGGCGACTCGACAAGGTCTTTTACGAGGTCGCGACCGGCGACAAGCAGCGGCAGCTCGCTGCGACCAAGATCTCGACGCTGGTGCGAGCGTTTATCGTGCGTCGTCGGTTCAAGAAAATGAAGTACGCATTGGGTCAATGGCGGGCCCGGCGGTGTAATTCGATGCTCACGTATTTGGAGCACTTTGCTGCGCGCGAAGAATTCTTAAATCGTCAAATTCTGCGGCTCGACGAAGAGCGGCAGCGCTCGCTCTTGCGGCGGGTCGTCACCGAGCTCCGCGACGTTGCGCTGCTGAATCTGCCGCTGAGGCTTAAGCGCCTGGACGAGACCGAGCGCCGCTTCCAGCTCAAGCAGCAGGCGCTGGCGCGGATGGTGTGGACGGCGTGGAAGCGCAGTGCGTTGGGGCCACGCTCGCGCAAGGCCGCGACGCTCGATGCCAAGACGCGGCACGCCGCAGCACGACGACGGCTCGAGACACTCGAGCGGTTCGATGTGATCACGGTCGAAATGGTCCACGATGAGTTCCTCAAAGAGAACATCCGCCTTATTCGGGGACGCCACGCGTTCTGGGTCCTCAAGACGTACTATACACTCTTCAAGATGCACGAGTTTCTCCCGCTGAAACAAAACACGGCAAAAGCCATTGCGTACGAGCGTAAAAAGCTCCTCAAGCTGGTGTGGCGTGTGTGGCTCCCTGCGTTTCGCGCGGCCCAAATCGATCGCGCGATCGCAAAAGCGAACGAACACCGGACGCTCGACCGCTTTGAAAAGCACCACAACCTCCGCAAGATCGATGGACACTACCGTGCGACCCACGCCCGCAAACACCTCCGTGCATGGGCCGTCTACGGTCAACGGATCCGCCGCGTGCGCAAGCTGTTTGAAGACAATACCAAAGATAACATGGCTAAGCTCCTGCAGCGGTGGCACATCCGGGCGATGTACCAGCACGCCCTCCGTGGCCATGCCATCGAAGGGTGGCAGGCCTACGGCCGCCGCATCTTCCAAACGCCGTTCCGCGTGTGGTACAATTACGTAGCGGCCCGTCGCGCTGATCGCCGCGCCAAAGAGAGTATCTGTGTCGCCTACCAACGGCGCGCCCGGCGCCATACCAAGTACGCGTTCTTCCGGCTGTGGAAACACCAAGTGCTGTTTGGGAACATTGAGGGCATCCACTCCAAAGTCCATTTGCTGCGGAGCTTGGAGGATCAAAAGCGGCTCTGCCTTGGGCTCGAGCAGAATGCTCTCCTCTACCAGCAGAACAGCCACGCCCTCCAACAGACCATTCAAGGGCTCGAAAGCCAGCTGACTAGTAAACAGGTCGAGCTCCTGGCGGTCCACGAGGCCACGCAGGCCACTCGCTTCAGCGTGCACTCGGCCGAGCAGAGCATTGCCCGTGTCCAAGGCATGCTTGAAGCTCTGAGACAGCTCCACCCTGGGACTCTTGCCCGGATCGAAAAAATGTTCATAGACAATCCACTACTGACCCAAGACCTGCAAGAGGTCGTGGCGCTCCACGTCGCCAAACGACAAGACGTCCTGGACAAGCTCTCACTGGACGACGACGAGCTGGAGATCCAGCACGCGTCGCAGACACCCCTGGCCCGCGACGACCAGCTCCTACTGCACCGCGTCAAGTGGGTCCTCTCGCGGCTCGACCTACAGACCACCAGTAAAGGCCACCCGTTGGGGCATGACTCGACGAGAAGTGAGGGAGCGATGGATCAGCTGTGTGCACTGTTTGAATTCATAAGAACTGGTGAAACTGCGACGCTCACACGAGACAACGACCCCAGCCACCCACGCACGGCGATCGCAGTCGTCGACCGCGCCGATGTGCTAGCTGAAAGCGAGACGTGGCATGCATTTCTGCAGGCGCTGACCGTACGGTTCGCCCCCGACCGGATGCTCCACGTCAAAGAGCGACTGGTGAAACGCGCTCAAGAGATGCGTGAGGAGCTCCACGACCTCAAAGCCAATCGCCACATCTACAACGCTTACACGTGAGTCAATCCTCTATCAATTCTCCACAGACACAGGCAATTAATCAACTAACTGTGGTTCTTGAACTAGCGGCTCGGCCCACCCTACTAGAGATACGAGATCGCAATCGACAGGACGATAAAGGAGACCGGTTGCATCTCTACAATCAACTGCCCTCTGTATTCTCCACCCCACCATCCACACGATATGGGGACGCCGATCCAACCCAAACACTACCTCCTACCTCCTACCTCGTACTGTCTCTTGCTCCTAGTCTCTCTTCGTCTCTTTCTCTCTAGGCGTCCTTGTGGAACTTGGCCGCCAAAAAGAGCTTCTGGAACGACTTGCCGGCGTACCGGTTCACGTGCTCGCAGTACGTGTTCATCTGTTTCGTAATCAAAAGCGACTCGAGACGCGACGGCTGGTGGACCGATTTGAAAAAGTCCGGATCGTCTTCGGGCACGACGCGGTCCGAGCCGTTTTCGCGGAGCTGTTTGTTTTCTTCGCGCTGTCGGTTCTGCCACTGCTGGTAGGCGGCGCGTTGCTTCGCGAGTGCGCGCTCGTAGCCTTGGAACTTGAAATGCTCTTGCGCCAGTTCGTCGGCCCACAAGCTCATGTTCTTGAGACTGTTTTCCTATATAGTACAAATCATATCCCAAATATTAGTTCCCGGAATGCTCTGGATCCAGTCAACCAGGAGAGGGACGTACGAGGTAGGCGTTGGTCGCGAGGTCGAGGCGTTCAAAGGTGTTGGCAGCCACGGTCTCGTGCTGCTGGATGAGCTCGTGAACCCAGCAGTGAATGAGCTCGGCATTGTGGATCCGGATTGGGAGTTCCTCGAACACGGTCGTGGAGCGAATGTCGTCTTTCGCAAAGCTCTCTTTTGTAAACACACCGGTTTTGTAGGCGTCGACAAAGCTCTTCTTGAGACGGAACGCTTTGAGACTCAGCGATCCCTTGGCGGTCTCGGCGGCGTCATACACCAAGCAGATCGCATTCGGGCCGAGCGATTGCTGGTACTGGAATTGGCTCTGGATCACGGCCGCCGTCGCGAACGTGCCCATGACAACCGACTGGTACCACCCGACTTTGTTGTTGTCCATGCCGACTTCGCGGAGGTTTTTCATCATTTCGAGTTGAAATTCATCAGCGTCTTTTTTGCGCTCGTGCTGGGCCGGTGACGGAAAGCTATTGGTGACTTCAAGCACGGTGTCATTCTCCATGCCCAGCAGCGAGCCGGCGACCGACGCCGGCGCGTGTTCGTGGCAGTGCTTGATGATCTGGAGCAGGGCGACGCCTTCGATCTCGACGGCGTCGACCGGGGTCACGCCTTCAAAGACGTCGATCGCATCGGACGCGTCGACGGCGGCGTGGCGCGCAAAGGCCGCGGCGTGCGAGACGCCGTTATGCGTTGAGGACGAAGCGGCGCTGGCGCTGGCGGCAGCAGCCGGCGCTGGCTTGGAGGGTGCAAAGGACGCGGCGCTCTTGACGGCCGCAGCAGTCGCTGGCTGGCCCCACACCATATTGACGAGGATCTTGCAGAGCTTACTTCGCTTGGGTCTTGGGCGGTTCTTCCGTCCCCCTCGTGATGGATGGAACCACAGGGGCGATTGGTTGACACCTGAGAGACGATTATCTACCAATTATATGGCTAATTGATGATTTTTATCCAATAAAATACATAGAATGTGTTGATTGGTGGAAAAGAGTGGTCGATTGAGAAAGGCAGCATTCACTTGGTTGGTTGGTTGGTGCGAGCAGGTCAACTTGCTTTTCGGCGAAGAGCTACAGCGCAATTGGCATTGGCACCCACTGCGACCGACTGCTACTACTTCGACAGAGTTAGAACATGCCACGCTCGAGACGCCAGCGAGTCAAGGCGCTGACCAAGGTCGCGCCGAAAAAGAGCACCGAGCTCAAGCAGAAGATTGTCGAATCGATCCGCGAAGCCGCCGATGCCTACACCTCGGCGTACGCGTTTGCGTTCAACAACATGCGCACAAACCATTTCAAAGACGTCCGTCTCGAATTCCGCGATAGCCGGTACGTCTTTCGATTCCCAGTACTTGCAAATGGCGAGCGGAATTTCTAATTGTGTCTTTGGATCCATAGCTTTTTCTTGGGCAAGAACAAGGTCATGAAGCTTGCACTGGGCCGCACCAAGGAAGAAGAGTACGCCGACAACCTGTCGCGATTGGCGACCGACCTTAACGGCAACGTCGGGCTGTTGTTTACGAACCGCACCAAAGACGACGTGATTGCGTACTTTGATGCGCTCAGCATTACCGACCACCCGCGCGCCGGTTTTGTTGCGACCGAGACCGTGACCTTGGACGAAGGTGAGCTGCCTATGTTTATTGGCAGCATGGTCGAGTCGCTGCGTACGCTCGGGCTGCCTGTGGACCTTAAGAAAGGCAAGGTCGTGCTGAACCAGCCGCACACGGTGTGCAAGGCCGGGCAGACATTGTCGCCTGAACAGGCGCGGCTCCTTGTGCATTTCGACAAGAAGATGGCCGAGTTCAAGATCCAGCCACTCAGTGTGTGGACCAAAGACGGCGCGTACGAACGCCTCGCGGCCGCCACGATGAACGCTGCCCACGACGATGAGGACGACGACGACGAGGATATGTAAATAGATATACGAGTGGGGTGATTTTTGTAATTCAACGAAAAAAGCTGTTGCATACTAGGATTTTTTATCGCGTGGGGCGGATCACAAGACCCCAGTCTATTGCTTCGGGGTAGAAACCCTTGGTTAGAGGTCACTGCGGCTCGAGAGCTCGGCGTCCGTTTTGCCATTGCCCCATTTCTCGACACTGTGACGCATCTGCAAGATCGGCACGGCCGGATCGGCCGCGCGAAACACCGAGCTGCCGGCGACAATCATATTCGCACCGGCTTTCGCGGCCGCGTCAATGGTCGACGGCCCAAGGCCGCCGTCGACTTCAATGTCGAGCACGGGAAATTTGGCGCGGAGTGTCGCGACCTTGGGCATCATGGTCTCCATAAAGCTTTGGCCGCCAAAGCCCGGCTCGACCGTCATGATGAGTACCATGTCGACCTTGTCGACGATCGCGAACACGCTTTCGACCGGTGTATTTGGCTTGAGCGCAACGCCGACTTTCATGCCCGCGTCGCGGATCTGCTGGATCAGCTCGAGCGGCGCTGTGGTCGCTTCCAAGTGGAACGTGAATTGGTCGCCGCCAGCGTCGGCAATGTCGCTGACCCACTGCTCGGGCTTGGCGACCATCATATGGCAGTCGAAAAACGCCTTGGTGTGCGGACGCAGCGACTTGATCACGGGTGCGCCCCACGTAATGTTGGGCACAAAGTGGCCGTCCATGACATCCAAATGGAGGTAGTCGGCGCCGGCCGCAACGACGCGCAGTGCCTCGTCTTTGAGGCACGAGAGGTCGGACGCCAGCATCGACGGACCGATCTTACACACGCAGCCATGGCACATGGTGGCGTAGAGAGAGAGGGGAGAGAGGCAAGAGGGAGACGCAGGCGGGCGACAATAGTGAGCACTCGCGAATGGCGAATTTCTGAGGTCCATCAGCGGATGGACCTACTGTCAAGTAGCAACTGTAGCAGGTAATGTTGCAAATTGAGGAATTGACTACATGGAAGTCATTTACTAAGTTTGTTGTTTTTACTGAAACAGCCTTGGTGTACCCATATGGCGAGCGTGTGACCTCTCCCGTGATGCATGCGAGAGCTCCCGCTCTGTAAATGGATCCATCCACAAACGTCGTGAACGCGTCGACATCTGCTGATGGGATCTCGCCATCAGTCCAGTATTGGCAACAGGAGCCTGTTAATACACTCCACGCTTGACTGCAAGCTCCTCGATGTGGGGATCATGGCGACCGGCCAGCAGCCGATAGGCGCACTCGTGCACATTGGATGTGTGGACGGGCGAGCGCAGTTGACATGTGTATCTGCCAGTGGCGTCAGTGCGGAACAGTGCCACGCTCTGCATGCACGACTCAGGAATGCGATATACAACAATTATTGATACTGTACTGTACTACTGAAGGACAACGCAGAAACGGACTAGGTTCTCTCTCTTTTGTCAAGTCGTTGGTGTCCCTCCCTCCCTCTACTGTACGGCACGGAGCTTCGTCTCCACGTGCGCGGACAGCAGAGAACCACACAACCTTGTCCCACCACCACTTACCTCCTATCCCGAGAACAGGTTTCGGAGGGTCGACGCCGCCGCGGCACCTTCGGCTTGAAGTGTGTCGGGCTGGCGGTAGTAGTGCTGGTGGTCGACGCAATATTCGTCGGTCGCGACACTGGTCGACGGCATATTGATGGCTTGCTGGACGCACAGTGTACAGAACGCAATGCGTAGGCGCTTAATGCTATAGTCCGGCTGCAAAAAGCTTAGGACTTTGCGGACGCAACAGGCGTGGCAGAGCTTGCGACTACAGAGTGAACACTCGAACCGCGACCGCGTAAACATATTGAGCTTCTTGGTACACACGCCACACTGATTCGGGTTTGCCTGGGTCTTGACGCCTGACGGTGGGACCGCAACCGTCCACTGCCCGGCGTGCTTGCGCCGCAACGCCAACGCGAGCTTCTTGAGCTGGCCGGTGAGCAATTGCCGACCCGTCGTTGTGGCTTCCATGGCTACTAAAGTAGTAAACATTATGTGCGGAATCGCACCGCCCGGGGCGTAGAACGCGCGGCCGTAATCGAGCACGTGCTGGCTCGCAGCATCTTTGCGAAGGATCGTAGAGATGGAAAAATTCGGCCGAATGAAGCCGCGTTCGGTCATGGGGTCGGCGCCCGTGAGCTTGATCGAGTGTAGAAACCGGTACCCAATGACCTCGCCGCTCGGCAGCTCGCGCGTGCCAATGGCGTCAATGTAAACATAGTCCCGTGGTGTAATAATCGAGACGTGCGGCGCCAGCAAGAGCCACTTGATCGACACGTGGGAGAACGGCTCGTTGGGCTTCGGACGGCGAATGCAGTGGAGCACTTCGACGTCGCCAATGCTAGCGTCTACGTACGACGCCTGGATGAGCGAGGCCTCGCGCGTCGGCCCGGAAAAACCGTACAATAGATCGTCCAGTGAGCCTGGTTGTTTGCCTACAGTTAAGAGTGGTGGAATGAGGCGGTGGCTCCCACCGCTGTCAGACCGTGTCGACGGCGCGCCCACGGTCGTCACGGCCCGTTCGCGATAGACCGATGTGTTTTCGCTTTGCCGCAAATGTTTCCATTTCGTTGTATCGACGCGGCCGCGGTTCGTCACGCGAAACGTGTGCTCTTCGACCAAGAGCTTGTCGATGAAGACATCGACGAGCGTCGCAAACTCTTCTTCGTCGGCCGGTGTGATCTCGAGATTGGGGAAGATTGGTCGCGGCAGTGGGAGCTTCATAGTGGATAGGAGACTGACGCGAAGTTAAGATGAGGTGAGCCGAGCGAAAGGGAGGTCTCACTGTTCTTCGAAGTCTCAGTTCCGCTGTTGGGGTCAGGGACCCACAGGCCAGAGTAGTCGGGTGGTGGATTGGGGTAACTGACTGTAATCGGGGCGTGTCTGCGTGAAAGAATTTGCCAGTCGTCGTGGGCACAGCAAGAGAAAGAGGAAGAGGCGGGGTCGCCGTGGTCTTGGTCTCGGCTGTGGAGGATGTGGTGCGGAATAGACGGCATCTGCGCCACTCACAATGACACAACCATGAGTCACACCGCTTGGGCCAGTCAACACTCGGCTTCTCAGAAAACCAGCACCGCTTCTGTTTTGTGGATAAAGACGATCCCATGCGACGTGTGCGAAGCAAGTTGCGACTCATGGTGATTACATTACAATTGCAGCATATGGTCGGAAGAATGCAATTATTACTTTTCATATCCCTAAATTACCATAATAGACTTGAAAGACTGTGATTGGTGGAAAAGAGCAGCAACGGACCTGGTGGGTGTGAACGGTGGAGCGGACAAGCACACTAGACACCACGCGCGTTGAAAATGGCGTCGGCATCGGCTTCGATCGCGGACCTTTCGCGCAAGATCTTCCAGCGGCTGCCGCAGCGCAACATCGCGTCGGGCAACAAGGTCATCAGCAAGCAGCTCAAGGGCGAGAAAGTTGCGTCGTGGTTCCAGAAGCCGCTCCAGCTGCGTCTCGGCGGCGACGACCCGAGCTTTGCGATCCTCAATGCTGAGCGCCTCGGCCGCCTCGACCAGATGAAGCGACGAGGCAAGACTACGCCTAAGAAGGGCGCAGGCAAGCGCAGCAGCAAGAAGTAAAAACAGCCCGTTTGTGCTGGACCTTTGGGGTGCAGAAGTGTGGATGCAGAGCGATTCGAGGCGTACGACAGTAATACAGACGGAGAAAAACGAGAGGCGTAGAGAGACACATACACAGTGTTGCCGTCGTCTAGGTCTTGGAGACATGCTTGGTGGTCTGATGCTGAAGCATGCGTCTGTGGGGCAGGGAACTGCCATGTTGTCATCGTATCGGGTATAGTCACGCTACGAGTCGTTCCCCAGGTCCTCCAGGTCTGACAAGCGAACAGTTCACGAACTAGTGGAGTAGCTTCGGCACCGCGCCGTCTCAAGTGCAACGACAAAATGATGATCAACGATGACTTCAAGGTAGAAAGTAGTGTTGTATTAAATAGCTTCTCCACAATGGAGACAAAGGCGAACGGACAAGAGATCAAACCGTCGACAGCAAGAAGCTCATCATGACTGGGTCCAACAGTGTGCGTTGGCGTCTAGAAGTTGGCCGACCAGCAACGCTTCTTCTTACCTCCGCGACTCGGCACGTGCGCAGCAATCGCCTGCTGCGCTTGCTCTGGCGTAAACTCATCCAAGAACGGCAGCGCCGGCCCTGTCCGCACAGGCTTGGACTTGGTCGTGAGACCTTTGTCGGTCTGAGCGACTCGCCTACCAAAATATCAATCCACCAGACAAGTCAGCATCTGGCTTGCCTGGAACACGTCATTACTACAGAATAGTTCACGTACGGCAAGGGCGGCATTTCGGTGTAGCGTGGTCGCTTCATTTGCGGGGTCGCGACGTCAATCATAGTTGTTGGTGTGGTTGGCGAGTCGTTGGTGTTGTCGTGATGGTGGCCTGTTGGCTTGTGGTTGGTCGTTGTTGGGCACTTGCTGAATTCTCAACTGACCTGTCGATTGTTCGACTGGTTCGGTGGGACCTGGCGCATGAGCAGCGGCGCCGTCCATGGTTGTGCAGCTGTGCGACGAGGCCGAGTGAAATTCTCTACCAAGGTGGTCGAGCAACTGGTGGCATCAATCACCTTCCAAGAAAGTTGCACGGGTATATGGGTCGACATCTGCATGAGTTCATGGACCCGTATTCGTTTAACTCGCCTGCTGGTTGCTGGAGACAATTCGACGAAACCTCCAGATTGACAGCTGGGTCTATCAGCCGGGTTTGTAGGCTCAGACTCGACCCGCCATGTGAATCATAAATATCCGAACACAGATGCGTTTTCTCAAAATTCAAGTTTTCAAATTCATACTATGCCGAACAAGAGAATCGCCGGCGGCGGCGAGCCCAGGCAAGCATATGCCGCGATAATCTCGCCAAAATCCATCCTACTAGTAGTTTCCAATGGCAGTTCATATTTTAGGGCTGGAATATTCAAGCACCATGCTAACGTACACCTATCACACACTATCCTACATCATTCATCCTGCTACTGTACAATCACGCCGTGGCTTTGGACCAATTTCCATCCTCTTGTGCCCGCGCCGTGCCTCCATACTCTACATACGCATATTCTACACCTCTGCCTCCGCTCCCGACGCAGCCGACGCACGCTCATGCTGTGCGCGGCGTCATCGTACTCGCACGCTCCGCTAAGACCTCTGCTTGCTCAGCTTCCATGCGCTTGCGGAATGCGGCCATGGCTTCGTCAGTCATGTCGTCCAGGAACGGCATCAGGACCTTCGCCGTGCGTGGTGGGCGTAATGCGCCTTGTTTCTGGTCGACTTTGGGCAGGTCTCGTAACCTATAGACAGTACAGGTCATCAGATTTAGGGAGCTAATCGACTGACAGAGACTAACTAAAGTCGGAAGAGCGCACCTGCAGACTGCGGACGGAGTGGATAGACGCTTGGTGTTGCCTTCGTCCTGGTCGTGTATCCGTCCAACGATGGCTTCATTGTTGTCTGCCATGGTGGTCTACTCGCGCGTGGTCCGCCCCACTCCGCCTTGCTCAGGTTATTTCGCTGTTGGCTTTAGGAGGTACTCTCCTCCACTGATGTTGTCCGCTCCTCTGACAGCCGTGTGTCTGTGAACGAGGTTGGCTTCGCTCCGCTGGTCCGTTACGCGCGCTTTTGAGTTCCCAGTCTGTTTAGTTTTTGATCCACACCTAGTGGCTTCCTTCGCGCAGTGTCACAGTCAATTGGGGGATTCGAATCCCTGAAACGGCATCCGCTCCGGTGTACAGAAAGTGGGGCAAGCGGACGAAACGGCCTCGCACAAAGAAGTAAGTTCTCTCGAAATATTTCGCGTATTTTACGGATGAGATCTGAAGAAAATGCTGTGGCTCAACATGTGTGATGCTTAACAAGTCACAGACCGTTGGATAACAAGATTGATGCGGGCACTCTCCGAGGGTCTTAGGGAAGCTTTAAATTGGATGGAGAGATCCGCACACCAAGTATAACTGTGTTGCCAGCTCAGACAGATTCTCGCCAAATTGATTCTCGAAAAACTACGTTCAGGATGGTCTGCTTAGATTTTACAACAGTATAGGCCATCCTGAAGTCTCAAGTGAGCAGATCTCGCGGTGGCTCGGGTGGTGTCTCTCGTCATCGTTTTCGATGTGATCGCCGTTGGCTTGGTATCCCGAAGCCCAATTTCTCCTGTTGTCCGTCACTAGTTGAAGTTGAGGGCAGCCGATGCTCGCAATGTTTCCAAACTTGCAACATAGATTACGCCAACAGTATTGTTATTATTCTCAAATCCCAAGATTTTTTCTGCCTCATTCTTTCTTGGTGCGCAGCAACTTGCTGATCACATTCTTGAAATCGTCTCTGTGGACATTCTCCCTCAGCCTGTAAACAACGTCACCACTCATTATTTGCCTCTTTCTTAAATTTTAGAGAATGGGAAGCTGCACGTACCACGCGAGTGTCGCGGTTGGAATGATATCCGTAAATGGCAGAAACTCTTCGAGGAAGGCAATGTACCTGACCGACGGCGACGAATCCGAGTACATCGCCCCAACCACGGACGCCGATACTGGTGCCCAAAACAGATCGGCCAGTTCCCCCAGCACCGGCACGACAAACGTCGCGTTCCCGATGAAGTCCACCACCAGACTCACCAGTAATTTGCGCGATGGGTCGCCGTTCACATAAAGCGTGACGCGTTCGGCCAGCTCCTGGGGTGACGGCACGCGAGGATTCCCCGAGTTTTCAAACAGAACAAACTGGCCGCTGGGACTCTGCGCCAAATCCCGTACAGCGTTTTTCACACGACGTGATTGGATGGCTTTCACGGTGATCACGCTGGACACGGCCGAGATCGGAATCAAGAGGGAGGCAGCCACGGCGACAACGATCCACAGTGGAAACCCAATGATGCCGATGAATAGTGTGAACGGCACCCACAATGGGGCCGTCAGGAGGACGCCAGCAAAGCAGCCGAGGATCGGTGGGAGCAAGCCGATCGCCACGGCATTCTTGTGGAGAGAAAGCTAGGTACAAGTATTAGGATGATTCTAGTTAGATACGAATAATGATAGAGAAAGTAGGTAAGATCATGAAGAACCTTTTGGCCAATTTTGACAGCGCGGTTGCGGTAGGCGATGATGTTCGCGATGGGTTCACGCGGCCGACGACCCGTGCTGATAGGCACAGTGATGTGCACCTCGGTGTCCCGCTTGGTCTGTATAAAAAGAGACATCAGAAGTGATGTGAATCGATTCTCCATGGTGAGAAGCCGTACCGACGAGACGCGGCTGTGCCACTCCAGGTGCGAGTCCTGGAGGACGGGGAGACAGTCCCCGAGCGTCACGCAATGGTGCGCAACGTCACGGCCGTCAGCCGTGACGGTGAACTCAACGGCGTGCTTGAGCAGCGCTTGTTCGTCGTCAAACTCCAATGCGAAGCGACACGGCAAGCGCACGACGTCGCTTCGGATCGCGCCGGTCGCTGGATCGCGGATGGGGAACGCGACTGAGACCGAGGTCTCGGGCACACTCGTCGGTGCGACCTCGGGGCTCACGTCGGGCGCTAGCCAGCGGATAAGCGGTGCGCGGAACTCGATCTCCATGGATGTGGGAAGGGTCGTGTAGGGAAGTGATGGAATCTAGAATGCCGATGCCGAGCGAAAAGCAGATCTTCAGGTTCTCGTTTTCGCCGCTTCTCATGGCAATAACTGAAGCATGTCACTTCGACATTTCTATATTGACGAATCATAACGCTTAAGCAATTCTGATTGATTATATTTCTATTGAATCAGGTTTGATTGGATGAAAATATGCTGAAGGCTCAGGATCATTCTGTTCCATTTTCTTCACTCAAACAAGGAAATATGGCGTTGGTCGGCTGGGAATTGCCGCTGTTCAGCTCCGATCTGGAGCCGCAGGGTGCGTCTTAGGTGCCGCGCTTCATAGATTGGATAAACCAGGGCCTAAGCTGTATGCGATTAGAATTGAAGCGCCTCCGATGCGATGTGTGCTCGACAGTGTATGCCAACGTACAGTGCCATCAGTGCAACCAGCAATTCTGTGTTGGCTGCGAAGTCCACGCCCACAGCACTGTAAGCAATCCAGCAACCCATCAAGACGACTCTGAACCGTGCAACGGCAGGTTTTTTATCGCTCATAATGCAGCAGGATGCGGTGGCTTATGGTTTTCTCGATTTAGTCTGTCAGGACTGCCAAGTGAAAGGGCCCGACTTTTTTTGCCGCGATTGCGAGCGATACCAGTGCGAATTGTGCTGCTCCATGGCGCACAACACCGCGGACGATATGCGCACTCACAATTGGATCGCCACTGAAGGTGCGGCATGCCGTATTCGCTTCAGCAGGTCGAATACCCGACTGAGACTACTATTCTGTAGGCGCCCCGATCGCACTGGTGCACCACAGTACGTGGGCCACGACATTCAAAGACTTTACCAAAATCGTGCGCCGCCAGCAGCAGCACGGTATGCACCAGTCGCACAATGTCGTCAAACAAGTGGCTGGCTCAGTGCCCGACTATTTGCCGTTTTCGCCAGCACGCGACGCCGACGATGACGACGCCACCTCAGAAGAAGGCGAGGTGCCCAGCGGTACAAACCCTGATTTTACAGTTAAGTCAACAGAGATACCTCCGACTGTGGCAGCCAAGATAGAGCGCCAGGCGCTAAAGGCGGGAACTCCTGTGGATCAAACGGTAGCGGAGGAAGGGGTGGAGGTTAAGATGGAGCGGGTCCAGCTCTACGAGCGGGGGAATGTGCAGGACACGGTGTCTGCAACCGAGGAGACGACCCCACCAACCTTTGTGGCAATCAAGACCGAGCCGCTTCTACAGACGCGACCCATGGCCAAGCCGAGAGGAGCGCGGAATGACGTCGTGGATCTCACAGAGGATGACGAGGACGATTTTGACAGCGGAGGCGGAGGAGATAGAGGAGATCATGCACCTCTTTCTTCTTCACACATTAAGCCTGAGCCCTTTACAACCACATCCCTACTAGCGCCTACATCAGCCCCGTCCGTTGAATTCCCCTCCTCGTTTGCCGACGAAGATCTCCTCCGCTCGGCCACCATCCGCGAGTACAATGCTCTCAGCCAGCAAGTCACAGAGACGGAACACCAGCGTGCCGTACTATCCCAACGCGCGGCAAGCGGCAGCGTCCACGACATGCTGGCGTGCAAACGGCAGCTCGACCAGCTCAAAAATACGCTGATCAAAGTTGCGCACAGTCGCAACGCAACGGTTGCTCGACTGCTGGTCTATCTCTATGGCGACGATCCAGTGTTTGTCCACAAAGTCAAAAGCGACGCCGTGATCAATATCCCCGACGCCCAAGCTGCGTATCACCGACGCCTGCGCGAGTTGCAGACAATGATCGACCAGCAGCGGGGACATTTACACGTCGTCAAGAGCCAAATGGACGAGGCAGTGACCATGAAATCGGGCGATGCCTATGCCGAAGTCGTGCGGCTCGGTCGTGAGATCTCGAATTGTGAGCAGCAGCTGCAGACGCTGGAAGCTCAGCGGCTAGATGCGTTTGCGCAGCTTGCCCATGTGAGTGCGGCCGTGCGGAGTGCGGTACTGGCATTGGTGGGCCATCGTGAGTAGGAGGCGTGGTTTTGGCGACGGTATTTCAACACTGTAAATATAGTACCGGACTACTAATTCCAGTTGGCTTCACTTTGATTTGGCTCACTTGGGCTTGATACAGTGGTTGTCTTCGTTCCAAAGCTGTGCTGCACGGTACATCGATGATGTGATAAGGATTGTCCCTCCAGTACGGGAATTCGAACCCAATCGAAAACTCAGGCCTGTCGTGGAATTCTCTCTCGACAAAGGCATGTATGGTCCATGGGAACTCCATACTGTACTGTACATAGCCCCATTCCACTCGCGTGTCAAGTGCATGTCAATGCCGTGCGTCGGAAGCGTCACGCGCGCTGTTCATGCTACACAAGTACAGTACTGTAATTTCCAGCCGAGTAGTGAGAGAAATTCGAAGCATGACGCAACATGCTTCGATTTTTTAGCGAAGCACACCAGTCAATTTCCCATTGAACACGCATGATATGTGGCTCATCTTCCCCAGCCGCACACGCACTTGAAGGCATCCTTGTTTTTTGCTCTCGGCAAATATTTGTCATTGGCGTTCGAGGGAACATGATGTCATCGCGGCCCGCGGGAGCTTCGAAACTCATTCTTGCGGCAGCATGAGAACAAATCAGTGACGGAGGATCGGATGCCAGAACGCGAGGCGAAGGGTGTCAGATACGAAAATGAAGAAAAGAAACAGAACTGAACTGGATTGTTCTGCGTGGTTCAGTCGTTGCGTTGTGGGGCGAGTTTTATTGTCCAACCTCAACCTGGGCTGGTATTTTTTGCTTTCCGGGTGGTCGCCACGTGCTACGAAGCAGAAAAGCGGATTTTCTTCTTTGTTTTCATTCTTATTTCAGTAGATTTGATGCCTCTTGCCTGGTTGTGGCTGAGTTGAACTTGGTAACCACACAGTCTACAAAGTGTGCCGACCGACCGACCTCCAGAAACGCACACAGAGAACTGGAAACCCAGCAAAAGACACTCGTGTCCCCAGCGCAGAACCGGGAGGAGCAGCTCGAGCGAGTCGTCTTCTCAGCAGCTGACGATCAACAAAGGAGCGGTGAGGGGAGCGGAGAACAAGTTCTCCACCGCACCGCCAGTTGTCGCGAAAGACGACCATCGTAAGAAGCAGCCGGCGTCCTCCCGCATTATTGCAGTGGAGCAGTTTTTTTGTCCTCGCAACTCTCATCTACGCGGCCCGACCGTCTCCGCCGTAGCACATAGCACTTCTCCGGAGCAAATCCACGAACGGCGAGAGAACCAATCATGAGCCATGGCGCCGTCACTACCGTTCGGGCGGTGCCGAATATCTCCACGAATCAAAAATCCACGGCCCACGCGCGCCACGCGCCGACCTCGACGCTCTCGGCCGTCGGCGCGAATGCCTGCTCGTTTGCCTTGCGATCGGTTCACGACACGAAAGAAACGGTATGCGATCTCCCTCATCTATAGTCCTCTATGGTAGGGAGAAGGCCAGCACCCTCCATCCACTCGTACTGACTGTCAATGCGCCTGCTGATTTGTAGTTTCTGTTGGTGTGTATTGGCTTCCTCGAGGCGCTCGATAGCCTCCAGACCAAACTGCATCTGCCGACGGCGCTAGTAAAAGACCTCAAGCGTCGCCTCAACAAAATGGTGGACCGCTCGCTCGCGCGGCCCGTGACCGCGCCGACCTGCGCTAAGATCCAGCGCGCCGAGTGCATGGGTGAGCGCATCGCCGAGAGCGACACATGGACCGATGTTGCCAAGCAGCCCGAGGAAGTCCGGGGTTTTGTGCACTGGCTGCTTGCAGGTATTTTTCTTTTGTGTCGGGAAAAAAATGTGCGCTAGGTGATAACACACATCTCTCTCATTTATATCCGCTAGTCATGAAGTGGCTCAATGACCTTGCGTTCGCGAGTACCGTCGGCGCGTGTCGTCGCATATTTATTCTCATCCTGCGCTTCCCAGGCGTGCCCACCGCGTGCTCACTCTTCTGTCGCATCTTTGACATGGTCGAACGCACGCTCCACATCAGCGGCGCGTCATCGACGACCACCACCGCCATGGCCGCAACGCCGCGCAAAGTCAAGCGCGCAAAGCTGGAGCACTACATGGACGACTCAAGCCGTACGTCGTATATTTCTGCTTTTTTTGGTCTAGGTTATCTGACCAAAGATCTTCTTTTTGGTTTTGGGTGGTCTGGTCGAACCACAGTCACGGCGGTCGTTCTCGAATATCGCGAAAAGGAATGCATGGTGCCAGTGAACATCAATCGCCGGATACAGCAGTTTATGCATTTCGAGATCCCGCTACGGTCGTTCGAAGCAACTGTCCGGCTCCCTCCGGCGGATCAGCATAGTGCACGACGAAATGGTCGGCGGTCGAGCCACAAGGGATCGTCGGCGTCCACGTCCTCTTCGTTCCTCAACGATCCAGAGCCACTGGATGCCCACCCATTGTCCTCGTCATCTTCCTCGTCCTCGTCCTCTTCGGGCGGACCGTCATCGTCATCGCCAAGGTCGATCCCCGTGTCCCCCCGCGAGCGGAGAAAATTCGAACTCATCTATGCCAACTATTTC
The DNA here is from genome assembly GCA_023334535.1 of Pythium vanterpoolii. Classification (NCBI taxonomy): domain Eukaryota; phylum Oomycota; class Peronosporomycetes; order Pythiales; family Pythiaceae; genus Pythium; species Pythium vanterpoolii. The sequence goes on from JAADVD010000293.1 coordinate 22,727, forward strand.
GACGACGTGCTGTACCAAGCACGCGACAAACTGCGGCTCCAGCGCGCCGTCAACCTCACAGGCGAAACGAACCGGCAGATCCCGCGTTTTAACAAGTACGAGTGCGACCAAGAAGTGCATTTGACCTGTGGTCGCAACTGTGCCGTCAAGGTGAGTCGGTCGTTCCTTGACTGCTATTTCTTTGGGCTTGTCGCTGAGACGCTGAGACTGTAGGAGGGCCCGGGGATGTACCGCAGTGTGCGCGGCACCGTGTCGATCTTGCGGAATCGATATGTGTATTTCGAGATGGAGCTGTCGAGCGGACCGCCGCCATCGATTGCGAGTCGCGTCGTGGGGACCGCTGGGCTGCTGCGCAGTGGGGGGTCTGGCATGTTCGGCGAGGAGATCAGTGCGTGTATTGGGATCGCGCCGCGCTCCATGCCGCTCAACACGCTCGTAGGCACCGCACGAAACTCGGTACGCGTGTGTAGACGCACTTTGTCTCTCGTCGACGTCTGTGCTGACTGGGAGAATGTTTCAATTGATAGGTGGGCTTCTACTCGGCGGGTCACGTGCTCGTGGGCGGGCAGCAGCGCAGCTTTCGAGCCGTGAGTCCGGGGTACTCGTGTCCATCGACGGTGGGTGTATTAGTGTACATCCACGACGAGACGCTCCACAACGGTGTCGTCGATAGCGTCGCGCATGCCGCAACTGCCGTCGCCCACGCCGACGTGCAGTTCAGTGTCAATGGCCACGCCGTGCGCGATCGCGACGGCGAAATCATGGTCGCACGCTTCGCTTTTCCGTCGCAAGTCGAGCTCTTCCCGACTGTGTCGCTGCACACTCCTGGTGTCCGCGCCAACGCCCAATTTTCGTCGCCCGACATTGCCACATTCGAGCCATCGTGCTTTGTATTGTCGCCAGAGGATTTCCACGACGTCGTCTGTCTCGATGGACTCAATGTGCCCGTGTCGCCGACGCAATCAGTGCTGTAGAGCGTGTTCGCACGACTGTAGACTTTGAATTCTTGTATCCTCATTTCCTCGACGTGCGGTTGTTCGTCTACAAAGCCACACCAAATGACCGCGGTCGTAATAATACCAGCATGACGCCTTGGATACGACCTCGCACTAGTCATCTTCACTGTCAGTGTTGTATTACTCGTACCGCGATCCCCACCTTACACATTGTATTTCCCGTAGCGGTCGCCGCCGAGACCCACTTGGAGTGTCGTCTCGTCCAGTATCCGCTGGAGTTCTCGCTTGGCTTCCAATACGGCCACCCGCGACGGTCCTTCGATGGCCTATAGAAATATCAAACCCAGTCGTCAGCTTAACAACGTGGCTTCAATCAGGTGGATGTGAGCATGCAAGCACGCACCAGATAGAGCTTGCGTTCGCCAGTATTCGGTTTGCGACCGGCTTGGACAAACGAGCCGCGCGTGATCACAGCTGCACCTGTGAGTTCAGCGACCCGCTCGGTTGCTTCTTTTTGGGTCACCTTCCACCGTGCCTGCTGCGGGTAGTCGTTGATTTCCAGCTCTTCGTCAAAATGTTCTTCGTCGGCGCCGCCCGTGCCCGATTGGCTCTGCTTGTACTGGCGATCGAGAATTTGAGCAATCTGCTGGGCCTTGCGAATGGCCGACAACGCGTCGCTGTCGACCGGCTCCGCGTGGGGCTGCGTGGATGGCGCCGATGCTGTTGCCGTTAAACCCGTCGCGACCCCGTCTTCCACCGACTCGGCCTCGTCGTCGTCGCTCGCATCATGGTTCTACACATAGCCACAATGAGGGTGAGTATGATTCTAGCCATAAAATACCACGGTTGAAACGATGTACCTCGACGGTAATGCCTTCCTGCAGTTCGTATTGACGCTTTTGCATATCGGCCGTGCGCTGGGATTCGTTCTTTTCGCTGTCGTCAAACGTAAACCCCTTGCCTTTGAAGCCGCTTCCGTGGTACCGCGCTTCGCCCTTGCGGACTCGCTCTTTAAAGTTCTCGGCCAATTCGGTGAGCTCGGGCGGAACGACTTGCTTGCCACTTTCAAGGGCCTTGACCAGATCGACCGAGTACTCTTCCTCCTACAATTCATAGCAAAGGGTTAATACCTCTTTGTCCGGCGAGCTACAATCGTAGATCTCCACTTACATCGGGCGAAATGAACGTGTAGGCAGTGCCCTTCCGTCCAGCGCGGCCAGTGCGACCGACACGATGTACATAGTCCTCGAGGTGATTCGGGCAGTGGTAGTTGATCACCAAAACGAGGTCTTTCACGTCCAAGCCACGGCCAGCGACACTCGTAGCGACCATCAGAGTACGCACTTTGCGCTTGAAATCGTCGATCGTAAAGTCGCGATCCACTTGATCCTTTCCACCTGCAAAATGGTCGCCAAGGAGTTGGAGTCAATAAAAGGTGTGATGGGACAATGATTCCCGCTACGCAGGAACGTACCGTGTAGAGAGAGTCCTGGATACCCTGCTTTCATCAAGTCCTGGAAAAGCTGGTCGCACGCTTGTTGCGTATTGACAAACACGAGAATGTTGCCCTTCTCGTACCACAACCCGAGCAGCTGCAGCAGTCGCATAAACTTGTCTTTCTCATCCCGCACTTCGACATACTGGACGATATCTCCGGAAGCGGTGCTTCTCGCCCCGACCGTGATTTCCACAGGCTTTTTGAGTACTTTCCGCGCCAACGTTTCGACGGCTTTGGGGAACGTCGCCGAGAACAGTAGGGTCTGGCGATCCGGGCGAATGTTGAGCATGATCTTGGTGATTTGCGGCTCAAAGCCCATGTCAAACATCCGATCGGCTTCGTCTAGGACGACATACGTGACCCGCTTGAGCGACACCATTTTGCCCGCGTTCATACACAAAATGTCAATCATCCGCCCCGGCGTGCAAATCACAATGTCCGAACCGCGCTTCAAATTGCCAATCTGCTCCGAAACGGACGAGCCGCCGTAGACCGCGGTTGCACGCATCCCGAGTCCCTTAGCAAACCGCTTTGCTTCGACATAAATCTGTTGAGCCAGTTCGCGCGCAGGCGCCATGATCAGGCCGATCGGCCCTTCGCCTTCTTTCAACGGCGGCTGATGGAGAATGTGACGAAACATGGGCAGCAGAAACGCCAGGGTTTTGCCCGAGCCGGTCTTGGCAATGCCAATGACGTCGCGGCCCGACATGATTGCTGGTAATGCTTGCCGCTGGATCGCAAAGGGTTCTGCGTAACCTTGCTTCTGGATGAGCTGCAGCATGCGGACGCTAAAGCCACACTGCGTCCACTTGTCTAGCGGACGTGGACAGTTTTTACCACGAATCTTGATCTCCAATTCGTCTTGAATGGCTTGGACGTCGTCTTCCGATAGGCTCTTGATTTCGTTTGGCACGACATAGAATTTCTTTTGAAACGGAATATACTCCACCTACACACCAGCCCACAGCGTTAGTATCATTGTCTGTCCAACAATATTCGTCAGTACGACACATACCTTGGAGTGATCCACGGGCTGGATATCCTTCTTTTTTTGGGCTTCTTGCAAAATCTCCAACGCCGATCGGTGGTCTACGTTCGCCGCATCGTCTTCTCGTAAAATGTCTTCGTCCAAGCCTTGGTAAATGCGTCCAGTCTCGTCTTTTTTCGTGACCGCATTCCCATCTACTCCCTCAACTCCGTCCGCCTTCGCCGCTTGCGCTTCTTTTTCTTCTTGCGCTCGCTTCTCCCGTAATGCCCGCATAAACTCTTGGAGCTCTCGCTGCTCGCGGGCCTCCCGCGCTTGGTCCGTCTCGTGGGGCTGCATTTGCTGGGTGCCGTCCACTGCTTTCACTAATTCTGATCTTCTGGCGTCGAGTGTCTCGGCTGGCGGCAGAAACGTGCCATAGATATTGAGCTTTTCCTGGGACTGGATCTCGTCCAGTGAAATGACGTTGGCCGCGGGATTCGCAATCGACTGCTGAATCGCGGCCTCGTCCACCAGGCCGGCCATGTAGGCATCGAGCGGATCCACTTCTTCGACGACTTTTTGCTCACGCTGCCGTTGGGCGGCTTGCTCTTGCTCACGCTTGCGTGTCTCTTCTGGCGATTCTTTCTTTTCGTCACCGGCTTCATCTAAACTCCAGAGCTTTATCCGCTTGGGCACGGGATCGTCGGCCGCCAAGAAACTGCTTACGAGTTGCTTCTGCTTGTCGTCGTCTTGCTGCTTCGCCTGGAGCTGCTGATCACGCCACAGCTTGAGCTTGTCGCGTCGACGTTGCTTCTCGTCGTCCGCCGTCGAGGTCTCCACAGGTGCTCCATTTTGTGCCACTGGTACACCCGCGACTGGTGCGATGACGCCATTGAGCTTGCCCTTGGTAGCCTTGAGCGAAATGCCGGTAAACGTCAGCGGTTTGGACTTGGAGGCTTCGTTCTTCGTTGCTTTCTCGACAGTAGCATTCCGTCCTCGGCTACGACTGCGACTACGACTGCGATGGTATTTACGTGTTGGGCTGCGGCTGCGACGCGCGCTGCGGTGGGGTTTCTCGCTGATAGATACCACGGGCGGCATTGCCTTTGCCGTTGGTGCAGTAGGCTGCTTGGAAGGCGTCATCTCCTTCGCGACAGAAGCAGAAGCTACTGCTGTCGCTAGCGGTTCCTCACGCTTTGTCTCCTTCTCGTCCTCCTTGTCCTTACGCCTGGAGCGCGAGCGGGACGCCGAGCGATCACGGTCTTTGTCGCGACGGCGTTTGTCGCGGCTGCTCTTTTTGCTCTTGTGGCTGCTGCTTTTTTTGCGGTGTTCTTTTCGCGCGGCCGACGACGAACGCCGCGACCGTTTGGCATGCTTGCGTTCCTTTTCTTTTTCTTTATCGCGGCGTGACGGTGACCGCGAGCGTGAGCGCGAGCGCGAACGAGAGCGCGACGAGGCCGAGCGCGAGGCCGACCGGCGACTACTGCGGCTGTGCTTGCGCACTCGAGACCGCGATTGCGAGCGCGAGCGGCGGTGACGCGGCTTGTCACGCGTGCTGCTGCTCTTGTGCGTACGGCTTCGACTGCGACTGCGGCTCGCGCTGCTATTGCGGCGACGCTTGCGGCTGTCACTACTGGTTTCCCCCATTTTGGGTTGGTGGAATTACAATTAGTATGGGATTCACTATGGGCGTGACGTCGTGGAAGTTCTTGGCTCCAACACCACGGACTCGAAGAGAATTGCGGAGGGGGCGGAAACTATGCCAGCTCTAACGCTTCCGATTGGACAAAATGTTCTCTAACGATGATTGGTGTATAACCAATAGAACAGATTCCATTGGATGAAATCAAACCGCACAAAGTGTACCCATATCGTGCCAAAAGATCCCCAGCAATTGGATGACGAATAGTAACCACATGGAGCGAACAACACAGCACCATAAGGGTCTAATTACGAGTGTATATATTCTTCACATTTCAGGAGAGGACAAGCATTAGTTCTGGTTGTCGTTGTAGTACAGACTGTACGGCAGTGGGTGGGTCGTGTGGGGGTCGGTCCATGCGGTGGATTGGTCGAAGTCTACTGGTTGTCTAGGTACATGTAGTCGGCGCGGCTGCGCTTGGAAAAGATAATGGCACCAAACATGAGCGAGTCATAGTGCGGAAAGTCGGTCGTGTTGGGCAAGTGCCCAATCTCGCCAAAGGTCGTCATGCCCATGAGGCAGGCGCCGCCCGACCAGCTGCGGTACGCCCCAACCTAATGATGAGAACCCACAAAACATCAGTCACACTCTATCCACAGCGAATACCATACAAAAAGCACGCACCATTTCAGCCATGCTCTTGTGGCCCAGTAGAGCTTGGACACCGGCGGATAGAAACATGAGACAGCCCGCGGTCTCGTTGATGTGAAATTTGTTGCTCGCCATGGCTTGGGATCCCATCTTGTTGATCGCAGTCTTGAGCGACTTGGCCGAGGTCTCCATAAGCACAACGTTCGTGCCAGGGGCGATCGAGCTCGTGGTGCTGAGCGAGCCGTCGGCATTGATCCCTGTAATCACAGCCGTCATGTTGATGAGCCGCGACCAATCGGTCGAGTGCATCGAGTGAAGCGACGAATTCAGTCCTCCAACGGCCGAGTCCATCATCTGATTCTCGGACGCAATGTCAATGGTGGTGCCAAGCGGATGCAGATTACCCAGACGTGGGAATCCAATCGACGAGATCTCGGTCTCGCTTTTATCAGACGCGACTTCCAGCCACTCGTGGTACACGTCGGCGGCGGGCTTGCAATCGATTTCGTAGATGGTCTTGTTCGAGGCCTTGGTCACGACGCCCATGCAGTATTCATTGTCGACGCCGACGGGACTATAGCCGCTAAACCACGCAACCGAGGTTTCGACACTTGGGTAGCATAATGCAAACGCAACGCCCATCTCGGTCCAGTCGCCGCGGCCGTCGCGGGCCGTCTTGGTATAGTCGGAACTGCTCCCACTCGAAATCTGGATCCACGACACGTCCATTTCGCCGCCTTCGCGCTGCTTGGCAGCGTCCGACGAACAGCCACCAACGATCGGAGCATTCACGGCCTCGCGGATGCCGTAGATCGCATTCTCGACAAACAGCGGACACGCATAGACCGAGACAAACGCTGGTCGCTCCGACTCGTCGACAAACGCGTGCGAGCGAGCGAGGGCGGTATTGGTTGCAGCAAACGTCTTTTCTCGAGCATCGCTTTGGGAGTACTCGGCGTGGACAACAGTGTAGACGCCAGTGGGATCGTTTACGCCCCAGAGCGTCACGAGCCCTTCGTCGTTGTGGCGGTTCACCGAGACCCATGCGTTCTCATCGCACATGCCGCGGGCGATCGTTCCACCAATATAGGGGACACCAGGGGCGAGCTGGCGGAGCAAGCCGACAACGACGGCCGCATCGAAACCAGTCGAAAAGCCTACGACCAGAAAGTGGACGTCGTTGCGAAGCTTGGTCAATAGTTCTTGAAAGGCGTTCGTCAGGGCTTGCGTCTCGGTGCGGCTTGTGGCCCACGCCGACGCCGTGCTCACGCAGCTGGCGGCACTCTCGAGCATGAGTTTCTCACTCACGCCGGTGCGTCGGTCAAGGTTGTACATCAACGCATCTTGCGGCGGTGGTGACGGCGACAACGCCGAAATCCGACCGGATCCACTCAAACGCGCATGGCCCTCGGGCGGAGTCATCGACTTGCGACGCGCGATCGAGGGCTCCGTGTGCTGACTATGCTGACGCGCGTGGAGCATCGTGCGCGAGTTGCGATTGGGCGGCAGCGGCGGCGTAATCGACTTGCGCGTGACCACGGCTTCCGACTGCGAGCGACGAATGCGGCTGTTTCGGCTCGGTCCGGATTCCCGCAGTTCGTACATGGACGGTTCGCGCGATTGCCCACTGAGACGACGCGAGTCGCGAGAGCTAGCGGCGCGGTGGCTGCCATTGCGGGACGGTCGTGCGGTCGATGCAGCACGCGGCACTCGACGCGACCCGGCTCCAGACACGCGACGGAAGCCTTCACTGCTATCGCCATCACTACTGTACGCGCGATCGCGTCGATTATCTTCTTCCACCTTTTCTTCTTCGTCAGCGCCAAAGCGTGTAGTATCCTTTTGCTTCCGTCGTCGCATTTCGTCTTCGTTCAAGCTCCGTGAAAAGCGATCGTCTTCGTCGTGGTGAAGACCCGACAAGTCTTGCGAGTGGGATGGACTCAGTATCACTTGTTGTTGCACAACCGGTGGAGCACAGACCTCTTGGTTGTCGCCCATCAAGGTCTCGACAACGGCAAGCTGTTCTTCGGCCTTGTTTTTGTGGATCCACTCTTTAAACTCTTCTTGGTTACTCAATTCGCGGCCGCTCTTGGAGCGCTGGTGGCTCACGACACAGCGACTGCAGACGCGGATACTCGACTGGTGCCGCGACAGCACTTGTTTCCCCGAGTCGTTATGGGCAAAGCTGATCGACGGCACGCGGATCGTACTGCTGCACTGCCAGCAAATCACTTCGCCGCACGTGCGACAGTGGTGACGCCGACGAAAGATCGACGAGAACTTGCGCGTGCAGATAATACAGTACTGCCGCTCATGGTCTTTGATCCACGCCGAGGTCTTGACAACCGAAATTTCTTGGGGCTCGGGCGGGTCTTCCAAGAGGTCCCGCAAGCCGCGGGCAAACTGGAGCACCATTTCCAACGCCGGGTTGCTCCGAAAGAGACTCACCATGGGCGGCGGCCGCTGGAACGCAACCGAGATCATCACAAATTCTTCTTCATAGTCGTCACTTGGGAGCCGCTCGAATTTGCACACCAACGCATCAAACTGCGACCGCTCTAAATTGAGTCCCGGCGTCTGCGGCATGCCACCGACCTCGGCCAGCGATTCCTGGAAGAGAAAGCACGACTTGATGTCACCACCAACTGTCTCAATACCAATGTATTCGAGCGTGTAAAAGTCCGACGATTTGGACGCAAGCGAGCCGGATTTCACGGCCCACCACTTGATCGCGGCTTGCTTGTACATGTCTTTGGCGTCGTTCGCGGGGTTCGCACTGGGGTACGCGCCCGTGCCGTTCAAGTCTTCAAGGACCTCGGCATCCAGAAACGCATCACCGAGGACCTTGCGCAGGAAGAGCTTGAATTTCTCGCTGGTTTTGAGGTCGTAAATGGTCTTGAGGACGTTGGGGAACGTCGCATTCGCACGGACCACGGCCTTGGCCGAGACAAACTCGGACCAGTCCGAGCTCGGTTTGAACACCGCGACATCGCCTTTCGAGTCATGGCGTTTCCACAGTATATTGCTCTGTTCCGAGAGCAAGCCGAGGCTCGAGCGCGCGCGGTTTTCGGCGTATTTGTGGAGCCGAATCTTGCGTTCGTACGAGAGCGACGGCGCTTTGGCCGGCGCGTAGAAGCTGTCGTCATGCGAGTTGGGCGTCGAGTCGCTCCAGTCTACGAGGTCGGGCGGCTGCTGCATGGTTGTAGCGTGTAGTGAAAATGGAGGGAACGCGCGCGAGCAACACGGACGACAGGAGGCGGCGGGAGGTGTAACGGACGAGGGGGCGTAACCTTGGTTTGGAGACGCCAATCAGAGTGTGAAAAACGACGCGAGTAGGCGCGTAGACAGCAGAAGAATCGAGGTGCAGTAACGGCTGGAAGCCTGTAGTGGCAATTCGCACGTAGCGCGCGGTGTAAGGGCAATAATACTGCGACCTTCTATCGATTCGATCCACGGTGGAGTTGTGTACAAGAGATGCTGTCGCGGTCATTGCGTTCGGTCGGAATCGGAACCGACTCGCGTATGTCGGTCAGTACTGAAAAAGACAGAATAAAAAAAGTCACATCCCCTTTCCTTTCCTTTTCTTTTCTTCCACGCACGTTCGTTGAACGGCTTGACAGCGGTTACGCAATTGCTTCGCTTGTCTTGATCGTAGTATAAGTCGCAGGTCACCGATTCTGTGACTCACAATTTGACGCCTGTCGCGTGAAACCGGCGGGTTACAGGATACGTGGACGCAACGTAACCGGAATGTAGCCCTCCACGTACCAGAGAGTTGGTACTAGCCTTGAAGGTTGGCTCAATGCTTTCCACCAATCACGTATAGTATCTTGCATCTGTTTTAGCCAATCCAATCAGCGACAGGAACGCGAACGACAAGCTCAATACTGGGAGCAGCGCCGAATGCCAGCGACATGGCAACTGCAAGTTGGGCTTCACCTCGCCGACGAGGCTCTTGCACCGACGTCTCCTCAGTCGACGATCCGCGGCCGCCGTAGACACACGTCTGTTCTCTCGCCTCGCTGAAATTCCGACGTTGATAACTATATTAGTGATGGAGACAGCGACCGCTGTCCACTCGGTCACCGAGGATGTGGTACGTTATGTGCGACGTGTGACTCGGCGACAGCGCGAACGCATGACCCGCTAAGATCGCACTGACTTAGATTGAGTATGTAACGGATTTTCTCACACCGCGCGATATCCTCACGGCCATGTACGTCCATCTGAAAGAGTATTCCCTAGTCGGGAACTCATGGGGTTTTCTGTACCTCTTCAGGCAAGTGAGTACGTACTGGCACACGATCTGCCGACGCGACAATATCTGGATCCGCTTCTGCGCGCATCGCTGGAAGCTCGAGACCCCGCGTGAGATCCTCAAAGCTTGTGGTACACAAGACTACGTCGAGCTCTATAGCTACCTCGACCGCAATGGCCTCTTACCGCGTGGCAAGTTTACCTCGAAGGTGCGACTCGCTTTCCGGCCATTGACTGGGATTTTCTATACTGATGACCTACTGAAATAGAACCAATTGATCTGGGGCAAAAGCCGGCACCAAGGCGCTGACGTTTGGCTTACGCTAGCGCACCGTGCCGACTGCCGCTTGCTGTCGACGCCGCGTGGATTGACTACGATTCAGCTACGGGTCGTGATCCAGAACCTTGTGCACAAGCCATTGACCGTGGATTTCCACGAAATGAAAGTGCACTGGAAAGACGGCCAGCAGGGCCGTATGTTGGGTATGCACAGTGGGTATGGCGTACCGTCACAGGCACCTCAGCTTGTCGCATTCAACGGTAACGACCGCGCTGAGCCGCTTGTGAATCATCGGCTGACGCTCCAGTGGTTTGAGTTTGCCGTCGTGACCGTGACCGTTGATTGTGACGACTGTGAATTCGAGGCCGACTTTTTAGAGAGGTACTGAGATGGAGACATCGGCGTTTCTCCGTGCGATGATTCTAACCTTGGACTCCACTAGGTGTAGTGCGTTGTGGCTGCCGATTCGCCGACCTGGTCCGTGCGCCACGCTCAGCACGTGTCGGTGCGGTATGATCCCAGACGGTTACCACCACGGGAACATTCGTTTGCCTGTGGTCGACGAGTCTGTTATTTGGAAGTATTATCGCCCAGTCTCGGGCCGCTTCATGGTGCGTTTTTTTTAATTCCTGAATGACCAAAATGTACAATTGGCAACTGACCACTTGGGGATCCATCCCTATAGGTGCTGGACTATCGCAGCACACCGCTTAAGTATCCGTTTGCCCACTGCGGGGCACTCAAGACATTGCCCAAAACATCGCATCGCAAGACCAGCATTTCGTGATTTTTGCCAGTTAGTTTTCTCAAAATTTATATATTGCGTTCTTTGATACCAACATCTAGTGGTTCCTAACCGTAGATCGCGTCGCTTCAATCGGAGATCTCGGCGAGCATTGCATCACTAGTCTCAAGTGGCCATGGCGGACCCAGTGGAGAAGGACACGACGCCATCAGCAGAGCCGCAGAAAAAGCTCCAAAAAAGTAGGTGGCGTGGATCCCTTTATAGCCGATGGGAGCGTCTCATCATCTACTGGTCTTCTCTCAGGCCCATGGCTCAATGCGTATCACAATTCCGTCGCCGGTATCAAGGCCTTCACCTCGTATGTACCTCTTCCACTCTCGCTATAAAAATGAGACTCACAGTGAACGCGGCTGTCTCTAGATGCCTCGCCCTCGTGGACGTGTATGGCGACGGCGACGCCAAGCTGATTGTCGCTGACGCCGACCGTCGGCTCAAAATGTTCAAAGGCTCGGCTCTTTACGGCGAGCAAGCAATCCTCGGGACACCGTCGGCTGTGAGCTCTTTCTACTCCGACACGAACCATCCGCGGATCCCCGCGATCGCTGTGGCGTCTGGCGCGTTCATTTACATCTACCGCAATTTTCGCCCCCACTACAAATTCACCGTACCACCATTGGAGATCCACGCTGACGAAACCAAAGTCTGGGAAAGCCTCGCCACGTGTGCGATCGAGATCCCCGCGGCCGTGCACCAACTCACGACCATGCGTGGACTCGGCATGCGGCTCACCGAGCGGTCACGTGGGCTACTGGCGATCGACGACATTGAAGAACAGGCTGAGTACGTGACGCGGTTCATGGACGAGCCGCTTGTCGAACGGGCGTGCGTGACCTGCATGACTTCGATTAAGAAAAACATGGACGACAGTGACGCCGTGAGTTGTCTGGTCGTCGCGACCGAATCACAAATGGTCTATGTGCTCGACCCCCACGGCACTTCGATTCTCCAGCACCTCAAACTTCCTGGCGTCCCGGTCGAGATTGTCGCGTGTGGTTTGATCGACGTCGAGTGCCGCATCGTCGTGACCACGCGGAGCGGCGCTGTGTACACCATCAAGAACGGCGAGCTGCTCAAAAGCGTGATCGAGCTCGAGTCGCCGCCGTGCGGTTTGCTCCAGCTCGACAAGAGCATTGTCGTGGCGTGCATGAACCGCACGCTCGTGTCGTTCCACTTGAAAGGAAAAAAAAACTGGAGCTTGGCCATGGCCGACGACATTGTCGCGCTCGAGACGTTAAATTTACGCCGCACCAAAGATACGAAAGGCGTATTGGTCGCACTCAAGAACGGCGACGTCGTGCTCCTGCACGAGAAGGTCAAAGTGTGTACACTCAGTACCGACGCGTGCCTCACGGGCATGGTGTTTGGTGCCTACGGCCGCGAAGATGCGTCGCTCGTGCTGGTCCAAAAAGGAGGGGCCTTGTCGCTCAAGATTCTCAAACGCACAGCGAGTCTCGAGGCGATTTCCGAAGCCGCGGGGCCACCGCCCGAGCAAGACATTCCCCTCAACATCCCCAAAAAGACCAAGCTCTATGTCGAGCAAACGCAGCGCGAGCGGGACCACGCCGTCGAGATGCACCGCCATTTTCAGCGCGATCTGTGCAAGCTGCGGTTGACGACGGCCCGCGCCTATGTCAAGATCATCAAAGACGGCCAAGGGCCAGTGTCATACTCGACCGGCGCGGCGATTCGCCTCAATGCCCAAGTCCAAGGTATTGGCCCGAGCTTCCGGATCAAGCTCAATATCCAGAACGCCGGGGCACGAGCGGTCACTGATATTACCGTGGCATTCCATTACGACCATGAGCTGTACACGTTTTCCAAGAGTCTCCTTGTGGTGCCGTTGGTGATTCCGGTACGTTTGTGGAGGTAGGGTGGATTCCATGGTCTGGTGATTTACTGGACGGTTGTCTATATCTATGTGTAGAATGTCCAGTATACGTACAACGCCGACGTGCAGTCGATCTCTGACGCCGGGGCCGCCGATTGTGTCTACATCTTTGTCTGTGGCAAGGACAGGTAGGCACGGCGCTCGTCGATTTTTTCTGGTTGTCGGCACGCTTGCTAATATTGTTGTGGTCCGTTCGATAGCTGTATTCCACTTGTGTCGGCCGTGGTGAACATGCCGCTGAGCGAGCCGGATCTCTAAGACACCAACAAGGAAGATCGCTGTGTCCATAGTCACACCGAAATGTCGCGAGCGTCTCGGATGCGATAATGAACAGAACAGAAAAATTGTACCTAGCGTGGATGTCTGGCAGTGTTAGCATGTTTGACAAGCACAGCGCTGGGCGAGTCTTGCCCGACTGTACTAGTAACCGATACCGAATGGATCCATACGAAATTGAGAAGGCAATGTTCCGATCGCCAGTAGTCTATATGCGGGTACGTCGTGGCGCGCAAGGCATGCGCTGGTTTAGATTATATACTCTGGTTAGTCTGGGGTCGCGATCGATCTGCTCCGGGGAGTACCCTCCCCTCTCCGCATGCGCTCTCGCTCCTAGGTACAGGAGGGTTGCCCACTCTTCTCTGTTGTTTCCATTTTCGGCGTTTCTTCTCTGTTTTTAAGTTCTCCTCCTGCTCGATTCCACCTGCTAATACGTGCCAGCGACGGTCGTGCTCCACACGCGACGTTCCCTCTATCCTCCCCACGATGGTCTCCCTCCGCTCACTCGCGTCGTCGCAGGCGCTGCTCGCGCTCGTGTAGACCGCCGTTTTCACTACGCGCTCCAGCCCGCCGCGAAGATCGGTCGTGACCAGGCAGTCTCCTATGCCGTCAACGCCACCACGCGTGTGCCATGGCAGCAGACCATCTCGGTCGCTGGCGCCAAGTTTCTTACGGGCCACTTCTCGCAGTTTAAGCTCGCCGAAGGTGATCTCGCCACGCTC
>JAADVD010000294.1:0-36609 GCA_023334535.1 Pythium vanterpoolii
ATGGCCAGAAAAATGGTGGCCAGAACAACGGTGGCCAGAAAAATGGTGGCGGCAACAACGGTGGTCGTAACAACGGCAAGCGCTCGTACGACTTTGAGAACCTGAACGACGGCAAGCGTGCGCTGCGTGCCATGTAGAGACGCCCTTGATCGTTCTTAGATGTGCTATTTGTTCGAAATAATCGTAAGATGGGATTCGCATCTCCGCTATTCCAGTCCCGTTTTGTTGGAACTTCCTACATCCTGACTCGTTGGAGTTTTTGGTCCAACAGCAAAGATTGCCAAGTTGGCAATCGAACCAACATAACTTCAATAAAACGCCAACGTCTGCGAATCTAACGTTAGTTACGATCCTCTGGTTGTTGGTTACATTCTTCAAGTTGGTTTGTTCGCAAACTAGCACACGCAAACCAGCACACGCACCGCAGAACGCCGCCTCGTCGCTTCCGCTACCATGGACTTTATGGGATGGCCGCTGGGCCTGTTCCTCAGTGCCATCTCCAGCATCTTTGGCATTCTCGGCAAACTCTTCCTCAAGCTCGCGCATAACCAACGCGAGCTCGATGAAGACGCGCATTTACTGCGTGATTACGACGCTGTCAAAGATACGCCCACAACAACCGACACCATTGACGCCAGCGATACCAACGCAAACGCAAACGCAAACGACGCAAACGGAAACAATATCAAATCCAGCGACGCTGATGCTGACGCTGACGCTGACGCAGATCCGCCGCACTCACGTCTGTGGTATATGTACTTTTACGCCGGACTTCTTTCGATGCTCGTGCTGAACCCAGCTTTGGGGGCCGCCGCCTACTGCTTTGCGTCGCAGTCGTTGTTGGCGCCCATGGCCGGGCTGACCATTGGCTGGAACACGCTGATGGGACCGCTGTTATTGCCGCACGAGCGACTGACCACTCACGATTTCATTGGCGCGTTGCTGATCTTTGCGGGCTGCGTACTCGTGGGCGTCTCGGGCACGCACGAGCCGCCGCCGCTACCGGTCAGCGAGCTGACAAAACGCTTCGTCAGCGTACCGTTTTTGCTCTACTCTGTCGCGGCGTTGGCGTGCGTGGTCCTCCTCCTCCACCACGCCAAGGACGCACTCTACATGAGCTGGAGCGAAGCTGCCAGCAAACCCTCGGTGTCGACGCCAAAAGGCGTCGCCGTCGCCCACCGCTACAAAGCGAATTTGACCCAAGCCGCGCGTGTCGCCCTCAGCGTGCTTGCTGGCATTACCAGCGGCCAGCTCTTTTTCCTCGCGGCCGCCATGCGCCTCGCCAAGCAAGGCGGTGTGGCGCCGATCTGGACCTATCCCGTGACCTATGTGTGCATTTTCGGGGCCTTGTCGACCGCCCTTGCTGGACTGTATCTCCTCAACGCCGCGCTCAAAGTCGAAGACGCGGTGGTCGTGATCTACCTCTACGAAGCCAGCTACATTATGAGCGGTGCGGTCTCGGGCTTGTGCTTTTTCCAGGACATGAACAGCCTTGCGGCGTGGCACTTTGTGGTGTACTCGCTGAGTCTCGTGCTGATTCTCTTGGGGATTTATGTGGTCGCGAGTCGCAATGGAGGCGTCCTAACGTATGAAGACGAAGAGAATCTACTGCCGTTGCTGTCAGCGCACATGTCCATTGGCGACATGGCGTCGAAACAGCTCTTCCGCAAGGCGTCGTACTATGCGTCGACGCGGCGGTCGGCGTCGTACCACGAGATCCACGATGAGAAAGAAGACGAGAAAGCAAGTTTGCGGGGAGAGAAGAACCGCCGCTATTCGTATCCGGCCATGGGCTCGAAACGCGGGTAAAAAAAGTAGAGACAATAGGCTGATTGATCTTGGTGATAAAAGAGAATGTAATGAGAAGATTGGACTAGTCGTCGTACGAAGGGACTTGGCTGTAGTCGTAGCCCTTCCAGCCTTTGTAGCTGCCGTAGAGCTGCGTCGTCGCGTAGCTGCCGGGGATGAATGCTACGAACATTATCAAGATATTACTATTTAGCCGCGACTGTTGTGTGTGGATTCAGGACTTTACCAATAAGCCCGAGAATAAGGAACGAGAGACCGCGGTGCTCGCCATCGAGTCCAATGCGCGTGCTGATCCAGATGAGGATCGAGCCGAGTGTAAACAGTGAGATCGCCGCCAGCCCCGTGCGGATCGGAAACTTTTGCTTGCGGTATTCAAACTCCTATGGTCGTGTCAGATCTTTATGCGTGCCACGCGGAGTTTCACGTCACGCACCTTTTCTGCGCGGCGTACCGCATCGGCCTTTTGCAGCTCCGCGAACGACGGCTCATTGTCGCTTTCGACGCGCTCTTGACGACGGATCTCGCTGCCGGCGCGGACGTCCTTAACCATTTTCTCTGTTGGGATGAATTGCTGAAATGGAGCTTTCCAACATTGTGGCTCTTCGTTCGCGCAACATCCCGATCGATGGAGTCGTACCTTCACACAACATTGTATCCAAAAAAGTCTAACCTCTGGAAAGCTCCACGCAATAGTTGCCGAGCTCACGATGGCGACCGAGATTACAGAGCCGCCGCGCGTCTACGTGTGCGTGGAATGCGGCGCAGATGTACCGCTGCTTGTGCGCGACTATGGAAAAGGAAACGTACGGCTTGCGATCTGCACGCGCTGCAACGCGGTCGCCGATCCGTACGTCGAGTACGACAACATTTTGCTTTTTCTCGAAGCGCTGCTGCTCAAGCCCCAGGTCTACCGCCACGTCCTCTATAACCTCGCGCCGCCACCACAGCCTGTATGTCTGCATGCATGTTCATATTTCGTACCTTCTCTCACAGTATATAATCTCTCATTACTCTTCTGTCCTTTAGCGAGCCATCCTCAAGCTCTTCTTGATTCTGTCGCTACTCGACATGAACGTCAAGGCGTACCTCATTGACCGCAAGCGCGGCGTCTCGTTCAGTGCCGAGTCGCTACTGTACCAGCAAGACCTTCTCTCGCAAGAGACCGCGATCTCGGGACTACGTGTCAGCCAGTACTCGCTCCATCTCGTCGGCGTCTCGCTGCTGGAGAATGCCGTATTGGTCGCCTCGATCTTTGCCTTGATCTGCGTCGATCCCTTCCGCCGCGGCTGGCGACAGTACCTCAGCCACCACGCCGTCGCGGTACGCGAAGGCGACGTTTCGTCGGTGTGGAGCCAACAGGCGCTGCTGAGGTACGGCACGGCCATGTGCATCTCAAGCTTTGGCAAAATGTTTGCCATGCTCACAGTCATTTGGGAATTCCACTGGACCTTTGTGCACGTCATTGGCGCGATCGTCGTGTGCTCGAATGCACTGGCGTTGCAACTACTACTGGGCGAGCAACCGTACGCACCGCCTGTGCTATTGCTGGTCGCGGCCGGGTTCTCCATGCGCTTTCTCACGCAGCTCGTGCTGTATGCCTTAGGGAACCCCACACTGTTTTACGTGTTTGCCTAATAGTAATATCATACTAATAATCCTGGGAACGTATTTTTGGTTCCCGTGGGGTGCTGGGAATAGCAACTGCCGCCGATGGTGTCAAGGAGAGAGAGAACAGTTCTACAGACCCGCGAGAAGGAGAACAGTTCTACACGGTGGAGAACGGTTCTGCACGGGAGGTAGAAGAAGAGATGAGTGCGGTCGCATTACCGCATGTATCAAGTGCCCGCGCGCCGTCGTCGGCCGCCAGCTCCACGCGCCGCAGTCTCCACTCGGCGAGCTCTACGTCCTCCCACGTAAGCGCCAAGAGTGTCCGCCAGCATTATGACCAAGAGGAGGACGACGACGACGAAGAGGAGGACGAAGAGGAGGAAGACAACGAGAATGAACCTCATGAGACGAGTCATGGCAGTGGCAGCGGCGGACTCTGGGATGAAGTCGAGAGCTTCCTCAACAAGCCGTCGCCCAGCTTTACCGCCCTCGCAAAAGAGACTGGGAACGTTAGGACCACTTGTTCGACGGGCACGAGTGTTCTCCCCACGCTTCGCAACGGTGACCGAGCCAAACAGCCTATGGCACCGCCCAACGGAGGAGGAGGAGGGAACCAGTCGGGACCGCGTGGGAGTCGGCCGTCGGTGCGGGTTGTCACGAAACAGCCAATGGAGACTAGAGGTCTCGATCCCAAGCTACTACAGGAGGCATTCGCTTACGCCGAGAAGATCCAAAGAGTGAATTTTGACGACGAGGACGAGGAGGGTGGCGGTGATCATGACCAGCAGCGCGAGGCCGAGCGACGCAGTAGTGGGGTGCTACGGCGAGACGCGTCCGGCAGTGGCAGCCACCCACGACTGACACACGATAGTGGCCTCCAACAGCAAGTCAGTCTCCGGACCAAGGCAGGGGACGAGAACAAGCCCAAGAAGAAGAGCTCGATCAAGTCTAGTGCCTATGGGGTCTCGGTCAAGCCCCAGGTCTCGAAAAAGAAACCGACGGCGGAGCGAAGACCGAATTCTAAAGAGACTACGACGACGTCTGGATGGGATGCGTCACCGTCATCCGGAGATCTCAATCCCCACAGCGACAGCGTCGTCCACAGTCGCAAAAGCAGTGCGTCCATGGACCAGCAGACCATCCAGTCGCTGGTGAGTACGCTTCAGAACGGCACGGCCCTCGACGACCTCCGACGCGAACTGGCGGTGTCCCAACAGAGCTTGGCCATGTCGCGACAGGTTATCCAGGACGCGGCCAAGAGCTTTTTCCGAAAGTAGCTCACACGGCATCTAAAAGAAAAGGAAATATATCAAAATACCGAGTCAATGGGTATAGTCTGTGGCAAACGCCGTGGCTTCGTGCAGCGTGAGCGTGACGTGCTGTAGGTCTTCAATCGCATTGGTTGCGACCTCGCGCTTGATATCGAGGCGCGTTTGGTGCTCTTCTTTTTTCATTTGCATTTGCCTGATCAGGAGCTCCAACTGTTTCTTCTCCGCTTCCATGACGCGGATGCGCTCGGCGCGGACGAGGTCTTCGGGTGCCGAGCGCGTGCCGTCGGCTGTGGACGACGCGACTTGTTCCTTTTGCTGGGCCTCCCTATATATCATGATGCGTTAATCCAGTATACCCGCATAGGGCAATTGCGTTGCCCTACGTACGCGAGGTCCTTGGTAGCCTGCTCTTGGATCTTGTGTTTCTGGGCGGCGTCAATCGTCTCTTCAAGCATGAGGAGCTGGTCGTTGATCTGGTGGCGCGCACAGAGCGCGTGGAAAGCAGACTCAATCTGTTGGCGCAGCGTCTGCAGTGCTTGAGCACTTAATTCGCCTGCGACGTGCTCTTGGTCGTCCACGGTCGAGGCAGACGGCGAGGCAGAGGACGCGAAGAGCTGGGCGAGCAGCTCCGGCTCGTCCTTGCACTCGTCCTCAAAGAACGTACGCAAATTCACAGAGGATGCGCCGCTCACCGACACGTCGAGTGCTTTCTTGATGGTCTGCAGCATGCGCTTCATACGCGCGCTGGTTGCGCCGGGAGCAGCAGTCGCATCCACATCCGCCGACGACGTCATGGTGATGTATTGCAATTTTCGCGCGTCTTTTCTTCGGACCTGTTCAAAACAGCAAACACTATAGTATTTGACCAATCGCATTGCATTCTGTTTCCAAATAATGATTGGCTATTATTAAACTATTTCAACCAATAGAAATTCATTATGGCCGGTTTTGTTGGGGCAAAAAAAGCAGAAACCACCAGCTCTCCTTTCTTTGCCGACCTCTTCACCATATTCGTGCACCGACAACTTTTCCTCACTTCCCCCACAACGCGCGACGCCAAGATGTGGTTTTCCAACTACCGACAAAAGCTGCAGCTGCTTGTGATCATCTTCTTCACGTTCGTGGCGTTTGCGGCCGCCAACGAAGCTTGGATGCCCTGGGTACGTACACGTTTATCCCAACAATCAACAACCGAGAAAAGATCGCGTTGGTTGTTGGGTTTGTTGGCGATGGTGGATTTCTCATGCGCGTTTTTGTGGTGTGACTACTGTAGGCGACGCTCGTGGTGTTTTTGGTGTTGATCTTGCTCGTGGACTTGCTCTTCCTCGACGCTCAACAGTTCCAGTACAATCCCGACTACAAGGTGCGGAGTCTCTTTCGATTTGGTTTATTAACATAGGTGATCTAACAGTCTGTCTGTATGTTGCCAGAACTGGATCCGCGCGACCGACCCCAAATACTAGTGTCTCGAGGCGTCTAGCGTTCCGCTCCTTTTGTATCGAAGGGTTTGCACGCACCGCAGAATTTCCGATCAAATGGCTCTCCCTTTGTAATATTCTTTTTTTCATTTTCCATGGCCAGTCCTCCCTGGTTGAATACTCTTGGTATACAAGCCTGGCGCTTCGTTTGGGGAATGCCCCCCCACAGGCACGTTGCACGTTGCCGCGGTCCGTAGCAGCGGTAGATAGTACCACCGTCTGCGCTGAAAATCACCAGCCGAAGTTATTCAGCCCGCCAAAGGCATACTACGGTGTAGTATCCACAAGTAGATCCTATAGATTGTGATCGTCTCGGGAGAGATCCAGACATCGTCAAAAAGGCGTGCTCGCACGGTGAAGGCTAGGCTCATGAGAAGACATCCAGTCAGAGGGCCTGCGTCGATCGCTGATCTCGCGTTGCGACTACTCGTGAGTAGGAAACTCAACGTGCAGAGCGGATCGCGCGTGACCAAACGCCGTGGTACAACCAATGAATCTATCCGAGTCGTGCAAGGGACGGAGACCAATCGCCTCCTCCTCGTCTTCCTCGTCTGTACCGTGCAACGGCTCCTCGCGCCGACGCGTATGTTGATGATGCCAGTGGGAATGCTGCAGAATCGATTGCGAGAATCACTCCTCCATAACCCGCCGCGCTCTTGGCCATGAGCCGCAACCCGCCTGGCGTATGCATGAGTGCGCAAAGATTGGTACGGCGATCAGCACACTCGTACGCGTATAGTCGCGACGTACGTCTTGCACAGCGGTGATCATCAGCTTGATACCGACAATACCAACGGCTGAGGAGACAGCGATGGCCAGCAGCATGGGCAGCGTCTTGTGCGATAGAATCCAACATGCGCTGATGTGAAGGAGACAAGTAAAAGGGAGGTAACATGGAGGTGTATCAGCTCGTTTCAGAATGTAAACGAACTGTACCTACTATGAAGACGACCACCCAACAACCACATCTAGACTACGTCTTGCGAAGCTTGACCTCTAACGCTGCCCTATCGAGGTCGTACTGCGCTCGCAGAGTCTGGAATGTCAGCTCAAATTCTTGGCGGCGTTGGTCAGCACGTTCGCGACGGAGGGCGAGTTCTTCGCGGCGCGCGAGCATCTCCATTTCGCATTGGCGCTGTATCAGCGCTAGGCGCTCGCGTTCGACCGACAGCCACTGCTCGCCAACATCACGGACAACCTCGGCGAGGCTGAGGTCTGAGTGCTTTCGCTTCTTCGCGTTGGCAGTATTACTACTGTTGTCTGGAGAAACGGCGTGTGTCCTGTTAGTATCGGCATCCACTGCCAATGATCTCCCACGCAGTCGGTTGATGGTGCCAACTTTTGGAGCTTTTGTTGGTAGTCGCATAAATGCTGGCGATGGTGCTGGTGTTCGCATTTGGGCTGGTTTCGATTTCGAACCCGTAGTTGGAATTTGAATTGGAGTTGGAGCTGGCATTGGCATTGGCATTGTCAATGTCGGTGTTGACGTTGATGGTGTTGGTTTTGAAACTGGAATTGGAAATGGCGCTGACATTGGTCTTGGCACCGGTGTTGGCTTTCGCATTGGGATTGCCGTTGGCGTTGGCGGCGTTGGCGCCGCCATGATGGGTCGTTGGACGAGTCGAGCAACCGTGTGCTGCCAGTTTTTGACTGCAGTAAAACCGCCGTGAACATTTGACGCCAACACTTGGCTGCAAGGAGAATCTTGGGGAAGAGTGATGTCGTCACATATCGAGTCAGACCCAATCCGACGGGAAGGGCCGTCGAGCGAACCGAGGATCGTATCCAATTCGTAGTACCACTCCAACTCCTTGGTGACGGAGGCGCGTACCGTAGGCGAATCGGCTAGAGTCGGCTGCAGTTTGATTTTGATGGATTCGTATTTCCGATCGAGAAACTCGCAGCGGTTTTTCACGCTCTTCCAGTCTTTGTTGGTGAGCTGATCCGCAGTGGCAACGTAGAACGCTTTCTTCCCAACGCGGTAGTCAGCTGCGCGCTCCTTCCACAGACGCACTAACGTGTTAGTGTCGTCGATGCTCCATCGTTGCTTGGTCGCCATGGTTGCCGTGGCGATCCGATTTGGTTTGTTGGTGGCGGGAAAATTGGTTGAAGCCAATTGAAAATCTTTGGGCAGCAAGCTGAATCGAACAATCACTCCTGATCCAAGGTCGATTCCGTTACGAACGGATACGAACCACGACTACACGAATATCTAACCAACCGGACGATCACACGCGCAAACATTCCGTCTATAGCGTACAAGCATTCCGTCTATAGCGTACAAGCATTCCGTCAAGGTTCAAAGCCGGGACGGTATCGCACAGAAACCTCTTATAATGAATGTGAGAGAATATTTGAAGCCTCAAAGTGGTCCATTGTGAGAATGGAAACATCCTGTGAATGCATATTCGGCAATATACAATACTCTGGCAAGCTACGGTGTTTCCCAGAATTAGCGCCACCACACCCACCGTTCTCGTCAGTTGTCTCTGCAGCACAGAGAGGAGGTCCGCCGCTCGCTCGTCGTCGTCTCCACCGCGAGCCTCAACGACCGTCTCTGTTCTCCCGGCTTCGTCGTCTTCTACTGCTTATGAGTGCCACTTCGGTTCCAGCGTTTGCGTCTGTCGCCGACAGCAGCCATGCTGTCGATTCGCGTCCCCTCGTCAGCGGACCAGCAGCTACGGGTGCCGCTGTCGCGCAAGAAGGTACATGGGCTCTCTGTCTTAATCTATATGGACGCTTACTCATGTTGACACTACTGTAGGTGCAGTAGCGTTCCTACGCCGCGTGCTCGCCAACAAAACCACGCTGCCAGAGAGCTACGTTGCCATTATCCAGTCGTTTCTTCAACGCGTACGGTCAGCTTGATCCTCTCTTTAAAGCCTTCTCTAACCTACTCCTCCTCCTTCTTCACACAGATTGATCAGCTGCAAAAGCCTGTGGCCAAGTGCCGCTCGCAGTTCTACCACGAGTATTATGAGCTGTGCGCCAGCATTGACGATGCGCCGTGGTTTCCTGCGGCAATTACGCCGCAGACAAAACACACGCTCTCTAAAAACCGGTACCGCGATGTCCTCCCATTTGAGAAAACGCGCGTCCGACTTGCGCGACCACCACCGCACGACTATATCAATGCCAACTATATCGACAATGCGTACATTGCGTGCAGTGCACCTGTGCCGACTGCGATCCGCGACTTTTGGCACATGGTCTGGGACACCAACGTCGCGGTCGTGCTTATGCTGACCAACTTTGTGGAGCGCGAGCGAATAAAAGCCGATGTGTATTGGGACAAGCATCGCCAACCCATCGACTTTGGCGGGGTCATGGCGCAGCTCCTCACCGAAGATGTGGACGCGATCCACGGTTATATCGTCCGCAAGTTTCACGTGTCGACGGCGGCCACCCAGTCGGGCGCGCAGCGAGCCACTCAGTCGCCACGTGTGGTGCTCCATGTGCAGCTCACAACATGGCCCGATCACGGTGTGCTTCGTGACTTTCGTGTGGTCGCGCCTATGTTGGAGCTTGTGAATACGTTTCGTGACCGTGCTGCCAAGGAGCAGCAGTTAGTGGACGCGCGGGTCGTTGTCCACTGCAGCGCGGGCATTGGCCGCTCGGGCACGTTCATTGCGATTGACGTGATCCTCAAGCGGCTGCATGAAGCGTTTGCGGCCCGCAGTATGGCTGAGGGTGAGAAGTTGCTACTACAAGCGCTTGACGTCCGCGCGGTCGTCCACAGCTTACGCAGCCAGCGGCCAGGGATGGTCCAGACACCTGTGCGTACTGGGATAGGTTAGTGGCTACGTATAGAGAGACTGACGTTGTGGATCTGGGTGTGGATGTCTTAGGAGCAATACGAGATGGTGTACCGCTACGTTGTGGCCGTCCTCACGAACCAGCAGCCATGGTGAGGGTACCAAGTCAAAGTTGCCGTAGTTTTTCGTAATTTGGCATCTTTTCCCATCTGGTTTTAGAATTAATTGTTTTTGTTGTGTCCGCAGCCGTGTCAGTTTGTAACGAAAGAATAAAATCCACTCTCGCAGTGTGCGGTTTCGGTTCAGTTGTCAGGGGTGAGAAGGGAACCTTTGGTCCTGCCTCAGCTGTTCCCATCGACTAAAATGGAGCACGACACGGCGCGCGCGACTGTGCACGCTCCACCACCATCTACACCAAACGAAGTCAATCAGTCAATTACGCCGTCCACGCCCCACACGCACGCGGGGGAAGCAACGACTCATTCGTCCTGTGGACCACGCACGCCACGTGGGCCGCGGTTCGAGATGGCAGCCGTCACCAGCGACCGCCCACCAGAAACTGTAC
The DNA here is from genome assembly GCA_023334535.1 of Pythium vanterpoolii. Lineage (NCBI taxonomy): Eukaryota > Oomycota > Peronosporomycetes > Pythiales > Pythiaceae > Pythium > Pythium vanterpoolii. The sequence goes on from JAADVD010000294.1 coordinate 10,487, forward strand.
CGCCGACTTCACCATCGTTGCGTAAATCGAGCTCGCCATTCACACTACTGCGCTCATGCCTGGCGCTTAACGCGGTGCAGCGCGTGATCTCGGCCGCTGTGCTGGCACCGCTCGTGACGTACTTTCTCTGGCAGTCGCCAGCATTTGCGACCGCGACGGTGTGCTCGTGTCTCCAGAGCCTCTGCTCGTACGAGTTTGCGTGGCTCGCCCACCGCATTCATCACCGCCTTTTGCGGACATTGCGGCTTCGCGATGCACGCACGTTTAGTGCTGGCGACGTCATGGCGACCGGCAGTACAACCCCCGACCAAGACCAGGACCAGCACGACGATGAGCATGAGCATGAGGACCATGAACACGATACGTCACAACGGTTGCTTGCCCACGGCAGCAACGACGCACTCGCGATGCTCCAAGCGAGTCGCAGTCTCAGCTTCAGCCTCAGTGGCTCGGTGCTCTTAACCCAGGAGTCGACTCCCGCGACCAGTGACCGACCACTCCTCGAGACGCCCCCAGAGACCCCGAAAGATACCGACCTCAGCCCACCACGACTACTACGACCCCTTGATGAAGAGGAAGAGGAGTCGGAGCCGGGGGTCGATCCGACGCACTATGCGGTCTCCTCCCTGGCCGCCCGGCTCCCCATTCCTTGGCGCGCCCACCGCCTCGTGTGCGAGTGGCTCGTCGCTCTCGTGGTCTCGATCGCCTCGGCCGCCGTCACGACCTTGCTGTTTCTGCTGGCCGTCAATGCTTGGCTCCCGCAGCTCCAGGAGACCGAAATCTATCCGTACCGCGTCTTTTACGCGGCCGTGACCAATTTTATCGGTATGCTCTGCGCGTGCTTTGCCCCGAATTGGCGGTACGCCGCCATTGTGTTTGGCGAAAACGTCGTGTTCACGGTCCTCACGATGTATTCGACCGTGTGTCCGATCAACCAGTTAAACTGTGGCATTGTGCTCGAGCCGCTCCAAGTTTTACTCGCATCGATCGGGTTCTTGCTGGTGTTACGGTTTACAACCAGTGCCTCGGGCGTCGACGCTTTACTCCACTTTGTACTGGATACGCTGGGGTTTCTCTATATCGTCGGCTCGCTCACGGTGCTCGTGGCTTTTGTCGATGACGACAAACGCACGCTCTACCGCAAGCTCTTAATTGTGTTGTTGTATGTGACGTGGGCTAGCGACACGGGCGCCTACGTCACGGGCAAAGTCCTTGCGCTCTGCAAGTATCCATACTACCACCCACTGGCGGCCCACCTCTCGAAAAACAAAGACTACGAAGGGACCGTCGGCGCAATCTTGTGGGGCCTCGCCGCGATGTTTGTGGCGTCGCATTTGCTCGCGGTCGATGGGGACGTCTGGACCAAGACAGCGTTCACCATTGTGGGTGTCATCATTGGGCGGGTCGGCGACCTCTTTGAGAGCCTGCTCAAGCGGGCAGCCGGCGTGAAAGATTCTGGCGCGCTGATTCCTGGTCATGGTGGAGTATTGGACCGTATCGATGCGCTCATGTTTATGACGCTGGTGTTCGCCCGCTACTATGCGCTCGTGCTGCGGTACGACTGAGGGATGCTGCTGGGCTAGGAAGTAGTAATATATATCGGTAGTAATACTTCTGTTGAAGACGATCTACATGAAGCAATAATATGTATATGTATGTTATGGAGATGTTCCTACGATCTCTTCCCTTCTCGTTTAAGGGTCTTTCGCAGTGCGCGAGTCAAACGAGACAAGGCTTGTGAGTACGTACATAATGGGACTGTGCCTTCCGTCACGAATGAGAAGCATGCACGTCCTGCATGAAGAATCGCAGTACTGTACAAGTCCCGCGGATGACGCTCGTCACAGTTTGAACTTTGTGTACTGACCAACCACAGCTGAGGGATGCGTCTGGGACGAACCTATCCGAAAGCGCGATTACGGAAGCGACTTGTACACCTGCGAGGTTCACGCCAGACACAGTCAGTCGGTCAGCCTCCTAGTCGGTTGCGGTGATGATGCGTGAGGATGAAGTCGTCAGTGTTGCTTTATAGAAAGCTCCTCATTCTCTCTCTCTCACCTCGCTCCTACTAGTATTCATGAAATCGCCATAGGACCCAGAGACCAATTCACAATACACACCATGGCCACCACGAGTAGCGTCACCGCCACTAAAGCCAAGACGAAAAATAGTCGCTTTGCTCCGTTTATACCGACGCTCGAGTTTGCGCCACACGACAAGGCGCGGCTCGCCCTCGACGCCGAGGCGTTAGTGGTCGCCGCCATAGATGAATATCAGTACTACCGCACCGGTGCCACCAACTGGCATCAGTGGAAAGTAGAGCGGCGCGACGATACGCTCTGCGTGTTCCGCGAACGCCAGTCGATCACCAAGAACGATGTGGACCCCAGAACCGGCGCGCCGCTGCTGCCCGAGGTCTTGGTGATCGGCAACGTCTCGGGCACCGTCGACGACATGTTGTTTGGGGCGTCGGCCTGGACCGCCACCGCCATGCTTGGGACCTCGCGCTGTCTCGACGAGGGACTGTGTGAAGCCAAAGTGCTGGCGACCTTTACGCCACCTAGTCGCCAGGATCCGTTCCGGTCGTTCAGTGCCAAGTGGTGTTCATTTTCGCTGGGCACAGGCATGCTCATGGGCAGTCTCCGTGACTGCACGTATATCGAGACGACGGGTGTACAGACTTTGGAGAATGGCGAGAAGCTCGGGTATATACTGCGGCACTCGGTGGGGTTTGCGGGCGTGCCAGATCTCGCGCCGTTTGGCGTTGTGCGGGCCAACATTGCAACGTGGGCAATCTACCGCGAGTCGGGACCCGGTATGGTGCAGTGTTTTGTCAAGTCGTTCCATGATCTCGGCGCGGGCACTTGGAAATCCAAGGGGTTGAAATCGATCTGCGATCGTGCTGTTGCATTCTGCCGTTTGGGGGAATACGCCGTTATGAAAAAGCTCGCGCTCCGGCTGCAGCGCTGCAGCGCGTGGGAGACGCTAGCGTCCACTAGCAGCAGCAAACGCAGTAGTGAGCGCAGCGAGTGCAGCGTGTGCGAAGCGCCGTTTGCGTTGTCGCTGCTCGGGTCGTCGATGCGCCAGTGCAACATTTGCTTGCGCGCCGTGTGTCCGCACTGTCTACAGAACAAGAGCGTGTGCATAGCGGACGACGAAGCGCAGCGCGTCCAGCTACAGCAACTGCGCGTGTGTGTGACGTGTGTTGAGGATGCGCATCGCCCTACGAGCGTCCAGTTGCAGGTCGAAGCGCTCGTTCACTGGCAAGCCGCTAAACCATCTTTGCAGCTTCTTACCTCAAGTCGCACGGATTCGAACGGTTCCTCAGATGAGCGTATCTGATTCCAGGACGCCAGTTCCCGATATTTCCTTCTAAAACCGATCGCGCAGTTTTCTCCCATCGCCGAAGGTCATTTCTCGGCGTTTGATTGGTTCAATTTTAATTTGTCTCCCTCAGTACTGTGGCTGCTTTAATCGAGGTCTCGCGTTAATCACGGGCAACGGGTGACGGAAAATCGACAGTAGTTAAGACAACTATCCTCCCCCTTCGCTTCCCCATCTTCCTTCATGGCCGCGCCGCCTGACTCTCGTGCGCGCGGACTACAAGGCGTCCTGATCAGCTTTCCTCCATCTACCGTGTCGTCTACGCGCCGCCTCGATTCGATATCAGGGTCTCCCATGCGTTTGTCGACAGAGCCCGCGACGGAGCTCTTCGCACCACCAGTACCGCGGCTCTCAACCTCCGGCAACGAGTTCGTGCGCGCCGGCAGCGAGTCGGCCGCGATCATGGAAGACGTAGCGAGTCCACGCGGCGACACCCAACAAGAAGACGACGACGACGATACAAAGAGCGACGCAACCGGCGGAACAAGTCACGTCATGCGGGCCGGTCCGTTCACGCTCAAGCTTGGGAATGGTGTCCAGCGCTTTCTGTCGGCACTGGCGTTGGCGCCGTTGATTACGTATTTCCTCTGGCGTTCGCCGGCGTTTGCGACCACGACCGTGTGTGCGCTCGTGGTCTCGGTCTCGTGCTACGAATACGCGTGGCTAGCCCACCGCATTCACTTGCGGTTTGTCTACGCGCTCGAGAAATTTGAGAGCGGTCCTAGCGACTCCCACCGCACGAGCCACTGCTCCAGTACCCGCAGTCTCTCGTTCCGCTCAAACGGACCGACGCAGCCGTCATCGGGACGTGAGTCGCCGTTCTTTTCCGATCCGCTGCAGGAAGAAAAAATCGCTGCGAGCGGCAAGCCGTGTGCTGTCACGCGGCTCGCTGAGCGGTATTTTTACGGCTCGGAGTGGATCGCCGCCGCCATGATCTCGGTGATTGGCACGGCTTTTTCTAGCTCCATATTTACGGCCGTGGCATCCAGTCCTATGTTTGACCACCTTGACTTTGGCGGCTTTCGCCTTTATTACTCGATCATCTCGAGCTTCTCGGCGTGGTTGTGCGCCTGTCTCACGCCCGACTGGCGGTACGCGGCGCTACTCATTGTGGAAAAAGAAGTGTTCACGGCGCTCACGCTCTACTCGATGAAGTGCCCGATCAACAACATTCGGTGCAACGCCGTGATCCACCCGTCGGTGCTTATGCTCGGGGGCATGATGGTCATCACGCTCTTCCGCATCGCCACAACACGCACGGCCGGCAAGCTGTTCTTTCATTTGCTGTTGGATATACTGGGCTTCATCTACATTATTGGCTCGCTCTTTTTCATCGTGAGCTTCGTGGACCTCGACCGCGAAGCGACCTATCGAAAGCTTGTCATTGCGCTCCTCTATGTGGTCTGGGCCTCGGACTCGGGCGCCTACTTTTTCGGCAAAGTACTGGAAGCGTGCCACTACCAAAAGCACTGCCATCCGTTGGCGTCTCATCTCTCGGCCCGCAAAGACTACGAAGGCACGTTCATTGCGATCTTCTTTGGCGTTGGCGCCATGTTTCTCTCGTCGTACTTTCTCCACATCAATGGGTCGGTCGCCGAGAAACTTTTTTTCGCCGCGGTCGGTGTGATCGTCGGCCGCATTGGTGACCTCTTTGAGAGTCTGTTGAAACGCGCGGCCATGGTCAAAGACTCGGGCACGCTGATTCCAGGCCACGGCGGCGTGCTCGACCGTATTGACGCGCTCATGTTTGCGTCGATTGTGTTTTCGCGGTACTTTGGCGCCATAATTTTTCCCGACGAGCCGCACATGTAGCATAAGTTATCTATTTATCAATTGTCTACGTATTACACCCATGTGCTTCAGTGTATTCATGGAATCGTAGAGTATCCTGGGAGAGTGAGTGCATTTTCGTTTTTCACGCGCTTTCCATCTTCTCCCATCTGCCTATTACTGTAATAAAGTGAACACATTGTCTGTAAATGATATTTTAATTCGTATTCAAGTCTACTTCCGTAATTGCGGATGTTCAACGATTCCGTTTGGTGAGTCTTTTTCCGCACCCGGATGGGCTCCGCGGATCCAGCTGGGTGCTGACTCCTGTGGACTGGAACACTGGGAGGGACGGGCCAGCTGGTGGGGAACTCACACCGTTCTGCTTTTCCCACCTCATCCACAATGCCCAGCCACATTCGCGTCCAGCATTGCTGGGCGTGTCCAGCGTCCACAATCCAGCGTCCAGACTCCGGACTCTGGACTCCGGACCGGACGCCAGAGCGTCGTTTCCGTTTCCGTTTCCGTTTGCGCTTTGCGCTTTGCTCTGTTCTTCTCTGAGCCAGCGTCCGGAGATTTGCAGCCAGATCCAGGCTCTCGACGATTACTTGACGAATACTACTACCTCGGATCTACTATCCAGTAACGCACCGACCGCCAAGCGATTGATTATTTGATTCGTCAGACCACGATCGTGCGACTAGCACACGCGACGCATTGAGCAGTTCTTTACGAAAGGAGACGAACAGATCTACAAACGATTGGCGCATGCACAGAGCAGACGATGCCACCCAAGTCGCTCTACCGCAGCAGCTCCATGCTCTTTGATATCGACGAGAACAACGACCAAGTGCAGCACCCGCCCGACACCGTCCGACGCGTTTCGATCCAGGCCGCCCCTAATACCAATACGAATACAAATGGTGAGTTTGAGATCTCGTACGACGACCCGGTGCTCGGCAACAGCATCGATTTCCAGCGCCAGTTCAGCACGACCCATGCCCCAACAACGCGGGCCCGCAAACGTGCACGCTCGCGGCGCCACAGCGTCTCGCCGTGGCCAATCTTTGGCATCGCAATGCCGGTGCTGGCGCTGCGCATTCTCACGTCGCTGGTCGTGATGCCCCTCGTCCTCGCGGGGCTTGTGTGGATTCCGCACGTGGCGGTTGTCTGGCTCTGCGTCTTGCTCGTGTGTCTCTGCGCCTACGAATTCTCGTGGCTCGCATTCCGGATCCACTACCAGCTCCTCGCAACCTATACGTGGTACGAGCGCGCGCCGTCCGAAGAAGAGACCCAGGACGCCGACGACACGGACGACCATTATCCGTTTCAGAGTTTTGTTTCGGGATTCTCCGGCATTTCCGGCTCCATGGCGTCCAGTAGTCTTGGTCCCTTTAGTCTCCACACCGAGAGCCAACGGATCCAGGACCAAATCGACCCCGACGACGGGGAGGAAGAAGACCACACCATTGGAGGCGAAGACGGGTTGGCTGCTCGCGCTGCCAAGATGGTCGTATCCCCCTTAGACACGTTGGAGTTTGCGGTCGTCGCGACCGCTGTGTCGCCGCTCGCCGAGAAATGGTGCGGCGGCCGCGAGTGGCTCGCCAAGCTCATGGTCGCGACCGTTGTCACACCACTCTGGATCGTCACGATCCATTACCTGGTCGAGGGCATCCAGTTTCCCGTCGCCCTGGGGGAGTTACCGGGCTCGGTCGTATTTGAGCTCCCCCAACTCACGTGGATCGCCGTGTTTGTGGCCTGCATGTTGGCCTTGTCGACGCCCAACCTCCGCTTTGCCGTGTCCATGCTGATCCAAGTCAACGCGTTCTTTGCGATCGTCGTCAATTCGCTCGCGTGCCCCATTCTCTCGGTCCACACCTGCACATTGCCTCTCCTGTCGGTCAGTGAAGTGTTTGCGTTGGGGGCAGTGCTAGTGCTCGCACTGCGCGGCCTCACGAGCTCTAGTCCAGCGGACATGGTGCTCGTGACCATGGTCGATCTGCTCGGGTATTTATTCGTCGTCGGTGGGTTTTCGTTAATTGTTGGAGTCGTCGATGTGCACCATGATCAAGACAAGATGTTTGCACGCGTGCTATTGCTGCTCCTGGTTGTATTGTGGGTCGCCCAAGTCGCGGGCTATGCGTGTGACCGGCTCATTTCGCACTTCCAGCTCTCGCGCTGTCGGCTCTTGCCGCGGCGTGTCGCTGTGCGCATCGACCTCGAGTCGCTGGCCACTGCCATCTGCGTCGGGGTCTTGGTCACTGCGGTCGGCGGCTCGTTGGTCGCGCTGCCTACGCCGCTCTATTTGAACGTGGCGTTTGCCTTTGCGGGTGTGCTGTTTGCGCGCCTCGGTGCGCTGTTTATGAGTCTACTGCGTCGCGCCGCTGGCGTCAAACGCTGCAGCCGCGTGCTCCCCGGCTTTGGCGGCGTGCTCGACATGACCAGCCCGGTTCTGTTTGCGGCGATCGCGTTCTGCAAGCTGTACACCGTGGTCATGGTCGAGGCTGCGCGACTGGACGGTAGTAGAGTAACATTAGAAGATGGTCCAGTGCGTGCCAGTGCACTCAGCGTCGACTTTGGCGGTCTTCTGTAATCGGCAAGTACAGTGACGAGCGAACATTAACCGCATACCGTTTGGAGCTTGTGGAATGTCACTAACGACGCGATCTTGGCATGTCCTTTAAGCGGGGGAAATAGTCACTAAGACGGGGGAAATGTCACTACTACCTCGTGTCGGGGTGAACTCCCCCTTTGGAGAGAGAACGAAATCTTTGCGAATCCCTACGAAGATGATGAAGAATGGACCCGTAGCGTGGACGACCGAGGGCGACCGCCCCCTCCACATGGCGACCGAAGCGAAGGGCGCGCACGAACACGCCAACTGGCAGCCGTATGACTTTAACGGCGGCACCGTATTGGCCATCGCTGGCGAGGACTTTGTGATCATGGCCGGCGACACGCGCCTGAGCACAGGTTACTCCATCCTCAGCCGCAGCGAGTCCAAGCTCCATGCGCTGACGCACACGGCCGTGCTCGGTTCTCCAGGCTCCCACAATGATGTCATCCAGTTGCGCGGTACGCTCGACATTCGCACGCAAATGTACCGCCACGACAATGGCGTCGCGCCGTCGACTGAGAGCCTGGCGCAGTTGCTCATGAACACTCTATACTCGCGCCGCTTCTTTCCGTACTATGCGTTCTGTCTGCTCGGCGGTATTGACCTGAACGGAAAAGGCGTGTTGTACTCGTACGACGCTCTGGGCTCGCACGACAATGTAACGCGCGGCGCCACGGGCTCAGGCGGCCATCTCATGATTCCATTGCTGGACAACCTCGTGGAGCACCAGACGCGAACCGACCCCAAGCGCAAGCTTACGATCGTAGAGGTATGGACATGCGGTATTACTATTCTGGGGAATAACTGGAGAGATCTAACGGGTGTATGATTTAGACCAAGGAGATCATGAAGGACGCCTTCGTGACGGCCGGCGAGGTACGAGGTTTACACTGTAGAGGCGTTGGGGAATAAATACTGATATGGGGGATTTGTATGATAGCGCGACATTTACACGGGCGACTCGGTGGAGATCTTGACGATCACAAAGGACGGAATCGCCAAGGAAATGTTTGAGCTCAAGAAGGATTAAGCGGACGAGAGTACATTGGGGTCGGTTTGGTATGCTTATGTGCATACTTAGCGGCACCTAATCTCCTAATAACAGCCTACAGACAACACCATTTTGCGTGTTGTCCTTCCTCTTGTGATGCAACGGATATTACTAGTCATGCGGTAATACTACCCACACTACGGTCCGTGTTATTACCCAATCGTACTCGCGTGGTCTATGATGAAATGCACGGTAGTTTACTACTGCGGTCTTCCCTACGCTTCTCGGTTCTTGAGTGCGATTTGCCGGACCTTCCGCCGGTACAATTCGGGATCGTTCTTGAGGTCCATGTACGGCTCGCGCTGCGCAGGGTCGCTCATGTTAGGCGCGTCCAGCAGGTCCTGGACGCCTTTGAGGATCTGCTTGATCGTGACACTGGGTTTCCAGTCCTTGTCTTCGTTGAGGATACTAAGACAGACTGTGCCCGACGGATAAACGTTCGGGTGGTACAGCGGCGGCGTGAACTTGACCAGCGGCGGTTTGCTGGGGTAGTCTTCCGAAAAGCTCAGCGAGAGTTTGTAGACGCCGCCGTCCCAGTCCGTGCCGGTCTTGCCGGGGATGCCGGCGTGCCAGAGCATGAGATTGAGCGAGCCGTCGTCGCTCGCAATGGGCCGCGCCCAGAAGCCGGCGGGGTGGTCGCGGCGCCAGTTCTTGCGCTCCTGTCGAAGTCGCTGGACAGCAATCGAATCGTCACTCATGTTCCCTTCTTTACCTCTTGGAAAATGGTGGGAAAAAAGTGAATGGAGTCATATGTACTTATATAAGGAATAGTGACCAAGAACGGTGGACCCTGTCACTCTTTTGAGGTAAATTGGTCGTAATTACGGATTGGAGAGATTCGTAAATACCTCTTCGCGATGATGAACCTTGAAGCGACACGCTTCGGGATCGATCTCAACATCAAACCAAGATGGATTCCGCAGAGGTGAGGACGCGGCATATATCGCCTCTATCACGTGTCTACCAATCGTCTAACCTATAGACTCTTAGAGTGAGTTCTCACAGGAAGACGTGCTGCCGATCGCCAAGGCTGTAGGTCCTATCCTATCGCGTTTATCGCTCATCACCTCACTAACCAATTTTCACTAGGCGATCGAGGCGGCACTTAAGGACACTGTATACAACCGCAAAAAGGTCCTGGACTGGTCGAATTCCTTGGTCGCCAGCGTCCTCACGGGCCTCCAGAACCTCAACAAGCCGTTCAAGTACGCCGTGACCTGTCTCATCATGCAAAAGACTGGCGCTGGCATGGCCACGGCCGCTGCGTGCGTCTGGGACCCGACGCTCGATGGCTACTGCACCGTGTTGTGGGAGAATGCGACGATCTACTGTGTCGTCACGGTCTACGGCGCCGCGATCTCGCCCTCAGCCGCCAAGCTCGACCATTAGACAGACAGGTCCTCAAAAAAAGTACTATTTTCTCAGCTGGATAGTAATATTTCCTACTCCTTGAGGCACTGGATGAGAGCCGCCAGACACGACTGCGCCGCCTCACGCGTGGGTGGCGCGTGCTTGCCGCCGACCGCAATGGTCTTGAGGCTCTGGAGCAGCGTCTCCTGGAGCTCGGTCTTGACTATGGCCAGGTACTGTTGCTTGCGCTCAGCCTTGGTCGGCTTGTCCTCCTCCTTCTTGTCCTCCTTGTCGTCCTGTTCAGTCGTGCTACTCGCGCTGCTCAGCGTCATCAGCAGATTCTCCATGGCAAACAGCGCGCGGTGGACCGTGTCTTCATGCAACGCGAGCGTCAGCACACGCGTAAACGCCTGCAGTGCCCCATGGTCTAATAACAACCAACTCACTTGGGGAACTTGCGACACCATGGCCAAGGCCCCAGCTGCGGCGCGCGCCGTCTCGAAATCCTCTTGCTCTTCTTCGACCGACGCAAACGCCAGCCACAACCGAATTTTCTCTTCGTTCAGAAAAATCTTCTCAATGATCTGGGGATGCGGCAGTAGATTGCAAATCGCTTCGGTCGCAGCCCGTCGCACGAGCTCGTGTTCGGAAAACTGGAGGTACTGGAGCGTCGACAGCCCTTGGGGTTCACTTAAAATGCGGTTCTTGGTTTCGTCCGAGAGACTCGCAATGTTGGTCAGGGCCATGAGCGCTTCAAACTGTTGCAGCTGCGTGTCGCCTTTGCAGAGCTCGAGCAGCGGCCGGATCGACGACAAGAGCGAGGCTGACGAGACCAGATTGGGATTCGTCGAGATCAAAATCTTGGCAATCGCGTGGCCGGCAGCGATCGACAGATTGAGCGTGGTCACGGGCGATTTCTTGCCTGGGGTCGTGGCATTTTTCTTCTTCTTGAGAGCGTCGGTCTGGGCGAGCGCGTGCATCGCGAGCGGAAGGAGCGACTGGAACACGCCGCTCTGCACGAGCTTGCCGCGCACGTCGGCGACATCGGCCGCGTACAACGCACTCTGGACCGCCATGTCCAGTACGTTCATCGACTGCGTTGTGGCGAATTTGAGAAGGTGCACCAGCGTGGTCAAGACGTGGGGTGTATGCACGAGTTTCGTCACGCGTAGTTGGACGTTGGCGGGCGAATCGCCATCGTCCAACACGGACTTTTGGCGGAGCGCTTTCTGGAGCTCTTCGTATTGGTCCGGCGTGAGCTCCATGCCTTCCATTTGTTTTTTCTTGAGCGTGGCTTCCGAGGTCAGGACGTGGTGGAGAATGTAGCCAATGCCATAGTACACGTTCGCCCTGTACCCATTCCCCGTCGCCTTGAAATCCACATCAAATACACTCTGGATGGCCTTGGGGTGCTGGACAAACGCGTCTTTAACTGTGGTGAGGGTAATCACATAACTCAGTGCTTCGATGCCACGCTCCGTCGGCGACGCGCCGCTCAAGCGATCGCTTTGTGTAGAGTCGTACGCTTTTTCCAAAACCTCAAACACTTGGGCAATGAGAAAGTGGCTGTCGGCCGAGTCGGTGTCAAACGCTTTTTCGACCACGGCAATCTTTATCTGGATACTGAGGGCACTCGCGCGCAACACCAAATCGTCATCGTCGAGTGCCGCCCGCAGCATTTTGTAGATCTCGACGCGGAGCGTCGCGGGCACACAAGCTGTGCCGTTCTCAACGCCACAGACGCTCGCAACGCAGTCGACCCAGATCTCTTGGAACCGCCGCGTGCGCGGCCGCGCGTCGTCAAAGAGCCGTGAGGCCACAAGAAAGTCGCCCAAGCGTCCGAGGAGAAGGGTGCCGTCATTCCCGGTCTGCTGGACGGCCCACAGTGCAAGCTTGGCGTTCGAGAGAAAGAGTGCTGAGAGCAAAAGGCACGAGGCCGAGGCTTTTTCCAGCAGCGTGCGGTCGTGAGCGCTGGCTGCAATCACGGGCGCCGCGCAATAGTCGCGCACGAGCGTCTGAAGAATAGATTCGTTGGCTTCTAATTGCGCGAGGCACTGCGTAAACACAAGCGGCAGTCGACTCAGGAGGACATCATACCGTGGCTGAGCGGCGGACGAGAGGTGGAGCGCGATCGCGGCGGTCTCGTGAAGCAATGGAAAGAGTCCGACCTCGTGGACCAACGTTCCAAACCGCTTTTTGCGCAGTGTGATCGCGTCGGCGTCGTTGCCAGTGCCGGTGCCGTCGGTTGCTGTCGCCGTCGCTGTTGAGACGAAATGGAGCAAACCGTCCAAGCCGCAGATCTGGAGCTCGACGTCGCGACTGCGTAGCCCATCGAGCAAGCCTTTGAGGACGCTGCGGATCGCGACGTCGTCGTCGCTCGCGAGCATGAGGTGCTTGAACACAAATGCTGCGAGTTTCACAATCGGCTTTTGCACGATGGTCGAGCGTTGGTCTTTTTCTCCACTTGTAGAAGAAGAGATATAGGACTGCTGAATCTGCGTATGCAATAGCGTCAGCAGGTGGGTCAACAGCTCGCCACCACAATCAAAAACAGTGGCAGCGAGGGGCAGCGACGCCGACGCGACCACCGCCAGTAAGCCCACGATCCGCGCCAGCAGCGCCTCTGCCGCGTCTTTGGTTTTGGTAGAAACTTTTGCGTCGGACACACCCACTGCCAGTAACTCCTTCACGGCCCGCCACAGGATCGTGATCCCACCTTTCTCATCCAGTTCGCGGGGAACACTGGCGAGTTCTTGCGCGCATTTCATGTCGAGAAACGTGAGCGCTTCTTCCGTGGCTGTGCGCTGCGTGACAATGTCCTGTTCAGTCCCCTTGGCCACGGCATCCAGCGCTTTTTGCAGGCCGTTGACGTCGCGCTGGACCACGTCCTTGATCTTGCGTGCGAGCGCGACCACGGCTTTATTATTCGGGTTCGCGGCCAAGACCAGTCGCACGTCTTGGAACGCTTGCGTGTACTTCGTCAACCCCACAAATGCTTGGGCGCGACGGTAACGCGCCTTTTCGTTCTGCGGGTCGACGTCCAATGCGCGCGTGCAGTCGGCCACGGCGTCGTCAAAGCGATTGAGCGGCAGTGCACACGCGGCGCGATTGCTCCACAGCAATAGCCGCTGCGCAGCGGCGTCCGCCGCGCTGAGGTCGCCGTCGCCGAGCGCGAGTGCCTCCGAGTACTTGGCCATGGCCTCGGTGTACTGCTTGGCCGTAAACAGCGCATTCCCTTGCACGCGGAGCGCCTCCATGGTCGTCGTCGGGTGTCTTCGCGTTTGTGTCTTCGCGTGGTTGACGAGGTCCAATCCAACGTTAGTTACCGTAATAAGCTACATAACGTTACATTGAATCCAACGTTGGATTGAATCAAAATTGACTACCAGGTAGCTACAAATCTCAATTCATTTTTGAATTGAGCTCCTGGTGTCAATCTAGGGAAACCATTCGACCCAAGCGCACAGAAGCCGAAAATGGCCGACGACGATATTGATTCGCTGCTGGAACAAGGCCTGCGCGCCGCAGTCGCCGAGGTAAGCGTCACCAACGCTTTATCATTCAATAGCTCTGGATCTTTTCCTTCTAACCATACCAATTCCATTTTGTATTTATCAAATCTAGAAGCAGGAGAGTGATGTCAAAATTGACTCCACAGAACCAACAGCCACGTCGAATCCTGCCACCCGATCGCGGTCACGGTCGCGGTCCAAGAGCCGCTCGCGCTCCGGCTCTCGCGCGCCGCGAAAGCATTCGTCATCTTCACGCCGCCGCCGCTCACGCTCGCGCTCTCACTCTCGTTCCTCCCGTCGTCGCGGCACGCGTCGCTCCCGTTCTCGCTCTCGCTCGCATTCTCGTTCCCGCGACTCGCGCCGCCGTCGCTCAGACCGCCGTGGCAGTCGCAGTCGCAGCCGTAGTCGCAGCCGCGATCGGACAAGCCGCCGCGGTCGCCGTCGCAGCCGCAGCAAGAGCCGCGAGAAAAAAACCCAGCTTCCCAAATCACCGCGGGCCCGCAGCACGTCGGCCGAGCGCGCCGAGCGCGCCAAGCAGCGCGAACTCATGGAGCTCACGCGCGATCACCGGACGGTATTCGTTGGTCAACTCACGCAGAAAGTCCGCGAGCGCGAATTAGAAAAGTACTTTACGACCTTTGGCAAACTCGAGCACGTGCTCCTGATTCGCGACAAATTCACGAACCGCTCCAAGGGGTTTGCCTACGTGGAGCTTTCGAATCTAGAAGACATCCCTAAGGTTCTGATGCTGAACGGCACGGTACCGGCGTTCCAGTCGTTTCCGATCATGATCAAAGCATCCGAAGCCGAAAAGAATTTTGCGGCCCGCAAAGACTCGGTCATGAACTCGGCGGCCAAGGCCCACGCCGCGACGACATTGGGTGGTGGTGGAGGAGGAGGAGGAGGGGGAGCGGCAGCTCGTATCTACTGTGGTAACCTTCATACCAACATCACTGAAGACGATCTTCGCACGGTCTTCCAGGCGTTTGGCGACGTACTCTCAGTCAACATCAATCGCGACGAACTCGGTCGCTCCAGGGGCTTTGGGTTTATCCAGTTCCACACGGCCCAAGAAGCGTCGCTGGCGTTGGCCAAAGGTAACGGCTTGGAATTGGCAGGGAACCACTTGAAATTGGGGACCGTCAACGACAATACCGGCGACAACATGGGCGGTGGCTACGCTGGCGGAGGAGGAATGGGGGGAGGAGGAGGAATGGGAGGAGGAGGAGGAGGGGGATGGAAGCTCGAGGACGACGAAGGCATCGGCATGAGTATGAACGCCCAGTCGCGGACCGCCCTTATGGCCAAGCTCGCGGGCAACAAGAACCTCTTCCCCACCGCTGGAGGCGGAGGAGGAGCTGGCTACCTTTCCTCCTCCATGCCGCTCCCAGGGGTTGTCCCCCACACGACCATGGCCCAGCAGTACGACCGTGCTGCGGCTTTGGCAGCCGGCGACCTCGAAGGCACCGAGTCGTTTTGCTTTGTGATTAAAAACATGTTTGACATGGACGAAGAAAAACGCCGCGGCGACCCCGACTGGCACCTCGAAATCAAGCAAGACGTCGAAGACGAGTGCGAGAATTACGGCCACGTACTCCACACGTACGTCGAGCACGACAAGCCTGGTGGTCTCGTCTATGTGCTCTTTGCGACTGTCGCGAGTGCGGTCGCGGCGGCTCAAAAGCTCCACGGCCGCTGGTTTAGCCAACGCCAGATCAGCGTGCGGTATCTGTCGTCGCAGGAATACGTCGGCATGTTCCCTGAAGCCCGTCTGGCGGTCCAGACCGCGCGGATGGACTCGGGTGTGTGAGGGTACGTAAGTAGAGAGACGCCGGACGGCGGGATGAGATGGAATGGAGGGGTGGTGGTCTGTTGTAGGTCGATCGGTGGACGGTTGAGCAAGACAGTGGTTTTTCAACATGGAGCCAGGAAGGACTTTGATTCAGTTGCTCTTTGTTGTGGGGTCAGGCCACTTGGTTTTTATCAGGGGGTTTCCACCTGCGGACCAGGATGATGGTGTTTGGTGTCTCATAGGCGTAGGAGGAGAGAAAGGATCCACTGCGCATGTGTGGACAAGAGATTCTAGCCGTACTTTGAAGCACGAGAAATGTCGGAATGGTGGTGGTTGGGCTGAGACCCCCGCTGCGTTTGCAATCGGGAGAAGCGCGGTTTAGTACTACTGTAGTACTGTAGTACTATTATGACAGACATCACTCCATTGACTATGAGGACGAGGAAGCTCTCTTCCGCTCACGGATGCTCTACCCGCATCGCTCCCGATTGGAGGGAGAAGCGTCCATGCAGAATATCCGTGGTGAGAAAGTGAGACGGAATGTATCTGCGAGCCATCGTAGTACTACTCAAAC
The DNA here is from genome assembly GCA_023334535.1 of Pythium vanterpoolii. Lineage (NCBI taxonomy): Eukaryota > Oomycota > Peronosporomycetes > Pythiales > Pythiaceae > Pythium > Pythium vanterpoolii. The sequence continues at coordinate 26,537 of JAADVD010000294.1, forward strand.
ACCACGCTCTCTCTCTTTTATTCATACACCTTCGTTCTTGGTCTCTTGTTCGCGTGTAGCTGTCCGCTCCCCGCTTGAGTCGGTCGTCGCATGGGCGCCGCCCAGTGTCTCGTTCACGATGCGCGCGAGTTCGTCGATCTGCGTCTCATTGAAGCGACCGACGCAGTCCTCGACGATCAAATGAATGTCCACGAGTTCTGTGGGGCAATGATTGAGAAACTGGAGCTTCTCGGCCGGCGTCAGCGCAATGCCGCGGCGCGCCACAGCCTGGAGAAACGCCTGGACCTTGCGGTCGTCGAGCCCTGCGCTCTTGGCGTGACCGAGGTACTTGAGCACTTTGTGGTCCATCCAGTTGCGCTCGGCGTACGCTGCAATCGCCGATTTGTGGAACCGACTTTCACGTCGCTCCTGCATGAGCTGGTGGACCTCCGTGTCGCTCAAAGCGCCTTCGTTGATCATCAACACCTTCATTTTTACCTTTCCGTCCCTCGTCTTTTGGGTTTGCTGGCGTATTGACCAGTCACCAATGTCACTCTCACGAGGGATATAAACAGTCGACCCAGAGTGTACCCTTGTCACTATAGAGGGGGAGCTGCTGGTGTGATTTGAGGGGATCGTTTGACGGATGGAGAGAGAGCAAGGCAGAGGAGACACGCACCGCACGAAGCGACGAACGCACTGTATCCTACTATGTCTTGCGACTCAAATACATACTAGTAGAACAAAGGAAACTCGGGGCTATAGGGGGCAACGGCCCAGCGTCCTCACTCCAGTGACGACGGGGTTTCTTTCCATTATGGAGTTCTTCGTTGTATGTTTGTTTCTACTCTTCTTGCAGCGTCGTCTTCGAGTCGATCGCCCATCAGATTACCTTGCAGATGTGTTGATTGAGAGTGGGTTGTAAGATGTGCTGTTGGCGAGTGTGTTACTTGCGACCGATGAAGATAGACGTTAGAGCAAGTCGGTCGAATACAGTGTACGTAGAAGAAGCCAGTGTGTCGGGATCCTCGGGATGCACGGGAAGTGATGGTGGTGCTGGGCGGGTCGCGTCCTCTGTTTGCCGGCGCATGCGTCGCCGTCGTCGCCACCACCGCAGTCTCTTTACACTGAGGGCATGGCGTTAACCCGTCGGCAAGTCCACGAAGGCGTAGGCGTCGACAGTTGGAGCCGGCAGGCAGAGCGTGGCTCGTATTACCGCGCCAGCCACCGACGCCTACAACGGCGTCTCCTCTGGATGGTGCGATGCGATGGAGCTGGCGGATTGAGGAATGACATGACAAGTCCTATGATGGAAACCAACACCACCACTTGCTGGGCTTGTGGCGAATGGGAGTGTGATTGTGATTGGTGCGTTGTTTAACTACAGGCCAATGGGCGTGTCGATCTGCACGTGCCTGCGTTCCACTTCTCATTGAGGAGAGTCGAAAAGAGGAGATGAAGTCATCTCTTCGCAGCAGGAGTCGAATCCTCCACCACGACTGTGCTTCAAGCATGCCCTTCGATTCGACGAGGTAGAACTCATTCTTGGCATGAGAATTACAGGACACGGGCCAAAGTTAAGGTACTGTTGCAAAACAAGGTGTCCTGTTTCACAAATAGTAGATGAATTTCAATAAACACGATAGTTGCTGTTTCTGGTGTTTTCATTATTTTATCTCTTTTTGTTTGTGTTTTTGTTGTTTTGGATCCCTCTCACACTCACCAGGGCAGGTGCTGCCCTCGTGAATCTACTGATCGGGTTTTCGACATATACGTCGAATGGTTAATACGAAGGAATACCCATGAGAGCACCCCTCCCTCGCTGGCTTCCACTATGCAGAAAATGCAGCATATGCAGATGGTACAGTAGCCCCAAAATGCCACTGGGCGGGCACGACGCTCGTCCGCTTTTTACAAGCGCGCGCGGTGGTGCTGGTCGACATGAAGTTGACAAAATCCATAAGCGTTGAGATCCCAATCTCTGCGGCATTGGCGGCCAACCGTCCATGCATAGCCGTGGCACTGCGGCTTCGACGCCACAGTCGTCTGGTTGACTGGCTTGTTCACGGCTTCACGGACGCCCTGGACCTTGGCAAACGTTGGCGTCTGCTTTGTGTGGTATTTGCAGAGCTGGTTCTCGTTGACTTTCCAGTCGATCTTGCAGCGTACGCCCGATTTCTTGGCGATACCGCGGCACTGCAGCTTGCCCCCCTTCTCCGCCTTCGCGTAGGTCTTGATGCCCGCTCCCTTGCGTAGCTCCTCAGGCGTTGTCGCCTCGTCCTGGGGAAACTTGGGGTTCGTCACCTGACACACATGGTGCTTGCAGAACTGGTTTTCATTGAGATCCCACTTGATGCAACAGCGTACGCCCGTGTTCTTGGCGATACCGCGGCACTGGAGCGCGTTGGGCACATGGAATTTGCAGAAATGGTCGCTGTTGAGGCCCTTCCACTTGCCGCAGGGCTTGTGGGTCTTCACGCAGAGGCCCTGACAGTACTGGCGCGGCGGACGCATGGCGTCGACAGAGACCATGGCGAGAAGGACGACGAGAAAGCGAGAATGGAGAAAGAGGTTGGGCGAGTCTTGGGGAAAGCGGGCGAATTTGAGTAATGAGCGATAGGAGACCGAGGGAAAGAAGGGGTGATGTGAGACAACCAATTTTTCAATTTGTTGGAAGGGAGAGTGAAGGTCCGAGAAAAGCTTCTATTTTTGTATGCTCTTGTGGAGGTCATGGTCGTATCCTCGAGATATTCGATTTGATTTGGATGTTCCCGGAAACAGAATAGAAAATTAGCAAATCAAAAGTGGACGTCCATACGGTACTCAGTCACTGGGTCACTCAACTCTGTATGGTGTGGAGGTCAATGACCGATATTTTAAGAATATAATCGACGCAAAACGGTATCTGGTTTCTTTGAAAAGCACTTTCGATCTGGGAGGATCGAAATAGTGAAGGTCGTAGGAGAGATTTGATTTTTGTATGCCACTGTGTAAGTCAATGTTCAATTATTTGTGTGCGAGATGTATTTTCCTCGATAAATCAGATATTAATTATTGCACGTCTCATGAACCCAACGCGAACCCAGCCCAAATCAGCGTGAATCAATAATTGTGTCTCCCAATTATTGAGTTTGTGCGTTACGAACATCCAACGTTCGGCAAATACTATGCCAAAGTCGGCTATGCAGTGTGAGGCTGTGGGGATATAGCACAGCTGGGTGAATAGCGTTACCGCTACGAGCCACTAACTCCAACGCCAACGCCAACGGTGATATCGACCGTCCATCACCGAACGAGACGTCGAAGCCGGTATCATGCCAACGCCAACGCCAACATCTATTGAGTCGGTGGCTCAACGCCAATGGACACGGTAAATGATGCATCAGCAGCAATACCATCGCCAACAAACTCTCAGACCGCTGAGGTCATCCGACATCACGCCGACAAAAACGATCGTGATTGAGCCAATTGTGCCTACAATGACTGACGCGAAGACACCTATACCGGCTGATACGACGATACCAACAGTGGCTGAGAGGCGCAACGTAGCTGACACGACGAAGCCTATTGTCGCTGAGACGATGAGACCAAACAGTGACTGTCATGGACGGCGCAAACACCAACAAAATTAACACAAAAGACCCCAACAACGATCGTTCCAGTGAAGCAAAAGCCCCCTGCTGATGATGATACCCACACACCCCAGAGTTGGCGCTGTTGAGGACTGTGGTTCTGCCTCCAGTCTCTGTAGATCTCGTCGGCGACACCGACAACCATGGCTCCACCTATTTTTTACCAATCAATTTCAACCCAGAGCACGTTCAGTTCACCAACACCACGGTCATTGAGGCCGTTAATCAGGAGGCCATAGACGCCAACGCCAAGAAAGAAAAGGCACCATCTTCGACGCGACAGATCGATACGGCGTTCATAAAGCAAGCCAAGGCGACACTCCACCAACAGGCAGCGGTGCCAGAAGACGCCGTCGTTAAGGAGACCCGTTGTCAGTCGTCCAAGGTCGAAGTGTACCTACAGACCTACTGATTCCACCCTGCACTAATACTACCGTTCCCACTTCCAACGATCTGCCAACGACCAACAATGAGATCGGTCCGGTTGTTCATAGCTTTTAACAGCCAACACTTCCACCAACAAACAAAGTAGGCCAATAACCACCACCAATATGCCAACGTTGAATCATGATTCCATTTATCTCTCTATCGCTCGTGGTCCAGCAAGGCCTCGTACTCGGCCATGATACTCTCGGGCGTAATGAGTCGAAACTGCTCATTTAGCGTCTGGATCGCATTGAACACGCGCGCCACGTTCGTGCGGTCGGCCACACTCAGTGGCGTCGTGGCGTGTACCTGTCGCTTCTGCATCAGCACTTCCACGCGCGTCTCCATACTGCTAGTCTCTGACTCCTCTACGTCCATCAGACCGTCGAGTGCACTCATGCTGCGCGTGATCCAAATGTACCCATTCGTCCCCAAGATCACGTCGACGCCGATAGTCGGCAGCGTGACCATGTGCTGCTTCATGCGCTTGACCAGCGACGGCTGCACAGCCACAAACTGGCCGTTTTCCAGTTTGCCGTACCGCAGCGACCGCGTGTGTAGCGACAGACTGCCGTCGTGGCGCACTTCTTGGATCTCGGCACTGATCAAATCGGTCTCGACAAAGAACTGGCGCATCTGCAGTTGGTCTTCGTACGTGCGCCGGCGCTGGGCGCCGCCAGGGAGGTACACGGAGCTTAAGAGCAGCGACGCGTCTTGTTGGCCGTTCACGTCGACTTTCCACCGCTTGTTCGCCACGTCTGAGACGCGGCCCACGACAATGTCGCCTACTTCGCCAATGTACCGCGACACGAGTGGACGCACCGTGAGCAGCTGGTTGACTTTTTCCACGACGCCGGCGACGCTCGCAATGAGCTCGCCGCGGCTGAGGTAGGTGCCGTGGCCGCGCAGGAACGCGCCCGTGTCGGTGCTAATAACTTCACCTGGTGTGACCACGACCACGTCGTCGTGGTTCAGCATCTGTACGTCCATGGCATCGGTGTCGTCGTCGTCCAGCGCCCGCGTGCGTACGTCAATCTTCATGGTGACCTAACTCTTCGGGTTCTTCGTTGGACCTCCTTACAATAACGCTTCGACACCACCCAAATTGTTATACTTGATACAATATCAATTTATACTTATCGTGTGGACCACTTGATCCAACAATGATGAAATATGATATCCAATTTGAGAGAGAATAGAATTTTATTGGCTATAATGCTAGCCAATTGTATCCATTTTTACTGCCTAGGAGCTCCACTGGTTCCTCGCTATCGATCGATGCGGCACCGCACGCATCGACTGCACTTTGCGTTACCACCGCTCGCTGAGATCACCTTTTCACCACACCAAGATGCCTGTGCTGCAAACGCGTAGCGGCGCCGCCCCGCCTGTTGTGGGCGTGCTCGGTGGTGGCCAACTGGGCCGCATGATGGCGCAGGCCGCGCACCGCCTCGGGCTGTCGCTGGTCGTCCTCGATCCCCAAGGCGCTGCGTCGCCCGCTGGGCAGCTCGGCGTCGGCGTTGTAGCCGGCAGCTTTACCAACGAAGACGACATTGCCACGCTCGCCAAGCAGTGCGACGTCCTCACAGTCGAGATCGAACACGTCAATGCCGCCTTTCTCGCGACGCTCGACATTCCCGTGCATCCGTCGCCGGCGACGCTCGCGCTGATCCAAGACAAGTACAAGCAAAAACAGTTTTTTGAGACTGTCGACGGCGTCGCCGTTGCGCCGTTTGCGATTGTCACGAGCCGTGCCGATGCGCTCGCGGTTGGTGAGCAATTTGGGTTTCCCTACATGCTCAAGTCACGACTGTGTGCGTACGACGGGAAAGGCAACGCCGTCGTCGCCTCGGCCGACGACGTCACTACCGCGTTTCAGAAGCTCGGCGTCTCGGACGATGATGAGGCCACCCTAATGCTATACGCCGAGCAGTGGGTGCCGTTCACGAAAGAGCTTGCCGTCATGGTCGTCAAAAGTGATGACGACGTCCGTGCCTACCCGGTCGTTGAAACGACCCAGCAAAACAGTATCTGCGATACTGTGCTCGCGCCGGCTCAGATCTCCTCGGCGACCTACGCCACCGCCAAGGCCATGGCGTTTGCTGCGGTCTCGCATTTGCAGGGCAACGGCATTTACGGCGTCGAGCTCTTTGTGACGCCCGACCACGCGGTGCTCCTCAACGAAATCGCCCCGCGGCCCCACAACTCGGGGCACTACACGATCGAAGCCTGTGAGACCGACCAGTTTGAACAGCACCTCCGTGCGGTCTGTGGACTGCCGCTTGGCGGCTGCGATTTGGTCGTGGGCGCGTCGTTGATGGTGAATGTCTTGGGCGACTCAACCGCTAGTGAAGCCACTAGCTACGCGGCGCTCCGTCGGTCCCTCACGGTGCGTGGGGCGACCCCGCATTTCTATGGGAAGCAAGGCGCTGTCCGCGCCGGCCGCAAGCTCGGGCATTTTACACTCGTGGCCTCGTCGGTCCAGGAGCTCAGCGAGCGGGCCAATGCGATCTCCCCGCAACTCGTCCAGAACGCTGGGCTTCCAGGTTCTAATGCGACTCAGAAACCAGTGGTTGGCATTGTCATGGGGTCCGATTCCGATCTGCCCACCATGGCCGCGGCCGCCACTATGTTGGAGAAGTTTGGGGTCCCGTACGAACTCAGTATTGTCTCGGCCCACCGCACGCCAGGGCGCATGTACGACTACGCCCAGACCGCCGTGGCCCGTGGACTCCGCGTCATCATTGCGGGGGCTGGTGGGGCTGCCCATTTGCCGGGTATGATTGCGGCACTCACGCCTCTGCCAGTTGTTGGCGTGCCGGTCAAGACCAGTACGTTGAATGGCGAGGACTCGCTATTGAGCATTGTGCAAATGCCGCGCGGTGTGCCGGTCGCGACCGTAGCGATTGGGAACGCAACCAACGCTGGGTTGTTGGCGGTGCGGATGTTGGGAGGGGAGTATACCAACGCGATGGCGGCATTTCTAGAGACGCAAAAGCACGAGGTCGATACCAAGATTGAGGCGATGGAACAGGTCGGGTGGAAGCAGTACCTCAAGGACATGAAACACTAGAAAAAGCGAGATAATACGAGTTCTCAGATCCAACGTTGGCACGTGTCCCAAGTAGCATGCTTTCACTCACTGTTGTTGGCTACAGCTTTGGACGCCTACTCGAAAGTGGACAAAAGTCGTCCTCGGACACGAACAAGGCGGCGTTTCGTTCTGCCAAGTTCTGCCAGCTAGCCAAAGCGGGCCTCCAACTCGTATTCCCATCAGCACGCAGCTCGACGTTGTGGAGGAGCGTCTCGGTCTACAAAGTGCTCCTACTTTTGCCAACGAACGGAGCGTCAACGTTGGCATAACCGTGTTGGCGTGGACACTGTCCTACCAACGTTCGTGAACTTTCCAACAAGTCAGAGGAGCTCGCGTGGCGCGGCCAGGCCAACTCATAGCAAAGGAGATCGCCATCCGCAACCGCTTTTCGCTCGTCCCTCGGCGTCTATTCCAGACATGAAGACCGGACAGAGTCACGTAGCAGACACAGCAGGCGTGTAGAACAGAGCGTGCCATTCGCCATTTCGTTCCTGAGAGTAATCGAGACGCAAGGCGAGACCACTACTGTACAGTAGAAAATAAAGGAGCCATACCTTTCGTGCTGTTTTTTGTATTCTCTGACTCGATATCCAACGCGCATCGTTGCCTGTCTAGGGCCACCTTGTTGCCTAGTTGTAGACCATGTACTTGGGCGTGGACGAGAACTTTTGGTAACCCTTGATGACCTTGTTGACCGAGTCCAGAAAGTCTTTTTCCGACACCGACTTGCGGCGCGCGCGGATCGCAAACATGCCGGCTTCCGTGCAGACGCTGCGGAGTTCAGCGCCGGTCGTGTTGGGACACAAGCGGCCAATCAGTTCAAAGCGAATATTGCGGTCGCAGTTCATGCTCTTGGCGTGGATCTTCAAAATCTGCGTACGACCTTCGAGCTCCGGCAGACTGAATTCGACTTTGCGATCCAGTCGCCCCGGACGCATAAGCGCAGGGTCCAGCGTGTCCGGTCGGTTGGTCGCCATCAACACTTTAATGTTGCCACGCGGATCAAAGCCGTCGAGCTCTGTGACGATCTGGAGCATCGTGCGCTGCACTTCATTGTCGGTCCCGCCGTCCTCCTATATGGGACCACGAATCAGCATCCAAATTCCAAGATAAACTGTAGACAGACCACACCCTACCCCGCCGCCGCGCGCACCGCCAATCGCATCGACTTCGTCGAAAAACACAATGCACGCTTTCTTCGAGCGCGCCATGGTAAACAGTTCGCGCACCATGCGCGCGCCTTCACCCACGTACTTCTGCACGAGCTCGCTGCCAATGACACGGATAAAACACGCGTCCGTGCGGTTCGCGACCGCGCGCGCCGAAAGCGTTTTGCCCGTGCCCGGTGGACCATACAGTAGGACGCCTTTGGGCGGATCAATCCCCAAATTCACAAACCGCTCGGGATGCAATAGTGGCAATTCCACAACTTCACGCAGTTTCTCCAGTGCGTCTTTTGCGCCCCCGACATCGTCGTAGGTCACGTCCGGTTTGTCTTCGACCGTCTATACAGAAACCAAGTGAGAAAAATCACCCCACAAGCGAGCAGCTCCAAGAATATATCCATACCATGAGTGAGACGGACGGATCGATCTTGGGGGGCAGTGGAATCTGGATCGCATACTTGGTGCGGTCTACGCCCACGCGCATACCTTCTTCAATGTCGGTGGGCGCGACTTTCTCGCCCAACCCGACCACAAACTTGGCAATCTGCTTGACGTTAATCATGTACTTGGCATCTTCTTCGCCGGCATTGATGATTTTCGTACAGCGTGCGACTTGGAGCGGCTGCTCTTCCTGCATCATCTGTTTGTCGCTCACGAGGTCCCATTGACTTGGCAGCGACAAGCCCGTGTCACTCTCTTTGATGCCAATGAGGTCGTTCACGGCGGCCTGGGCTTTTTTTATGTCGTCTTCGACCTGTTTGATCACGCGCGAATAGGGCCCGAGGCCGTAAGTCTTGAGCAGCGCAATATCGCCCTCATCCAAGGCCGATTCGGGGCCGGCAAGCAAGTCGTCTTCTTCTTCATAGTCCTTTTTGTTGCCCGTCTGGCACTCGCCGCGGGATGCCATCGTTGTTGTTCGCCTTGGAGCTTTTGGGGTTTCCTCCCTCCTTCAAAAGGAGAAAAGATCGAGGCGAGCAGAGAGAACCAGTTAATTACCGGAGACGCGAGTTGGGTACCGGTATTTGAAAGTGGAGCTCTACCGGTATGGTACCGGTAGACTGGATACGCATGATTGGCTGGAATATGAGCCAATGAACGTAAGTCTAAGCGTCTTGGTGTGCATCTTGGTGTGCACAGAACCCAGCTGTTGTGACAGAACGCGCTGTCGTCCAAATGTGATGTCCCATCGACATTTGCATAGCAGCGCGCTGTTGACCATCTGATATCATCCGATGATGCCAGCTGTCGACCACCGCAAGACAATCACCATGGTTATAACGTTTGTTGTCATGGAATTTGTGGTATGAACAACAGTCCACCAATGGATTTACCAATAATCTACTCGGACTTCTTGTTATATCCTCTAACGTCACTTTCCTTTCCAGATTAAAACCTCTTTTCACTCCAGCTTCCCAGCCACCACATGGACTTCCCATCTCGTCCGACTCTCTTAGTTGATTCTCTCGGTGCAGATGGACCTCACGTGCCCCAAACGTACATCCTCTCTTCCCAAGTGACTCTCTCCCTCCACCAAGAGCCACCATTGGCGTTAGTCCCTTCGAGTCTCACCGCCATTTCATCTTGCTATTCGCCTACTCGCCAACAAGCCAACTTCCAACAGTTTTCAATATGGTTCGTTCGTTTGCTGCTCTCGCCTCGGTCGCCGCGGCCGCCACACTCCTCTCGGTCGCCGATGCGCACTCCAACATGGTGTTCCCGGTGGTGACCTGGCCCGACGGATTCTACAACGGCAACTCGCCGGTCGGCACGGTCGAC
>JAADVD010000295.1:0-36595 GCA_023334535.1 Pythium vanterpoolii
CACTGTTTATGCTCAAGTACGTCCCCGAAACCTCTGGCAAGACCAACGACGAGATCCAAGCCCTCTTCCGCAAGCAGGTATAATTGCTAGATAGAGAAGCATTAGAAGAGCTACTGGAAATAGAGTGATGTACACTGATAGCTCGTTGGCGCTCTTCCTCGTGGTGCAGGCTTCTCGAACTCAACGCCAACCGCCACGGTACTGTACTGTAGATCTTTTAGATCTTTCGTTTACGAGAAGATTCTCGATACATTGGCGATGGCATCATCCGTTGTTTTCACACGTCACAGATTTCTCTGTCGACCCACATGTATTAGTTTGCAGAGGTACCTACAGGGTTTCGATTAGTCCCGCGTAGGGGTAGTTATAACGTATTAGAGGTTCGGTGTGGTGCAGTTGTGAAAACGGTCATGGATTCTTGAACCTGTGGAGAGACAGAATGATAATGCAAATACGGTAGTTGCTGCCCCGGCTGTGGTCCCTTTGGCGTCTGGGTCTCACCGTGTCAGTCTCCATTCTCTGCCTCGCTCTGAAAAAGACTGGTGCCCATTCGACGCTGCTGGCGCCAGAGTTGAATTATCATTGTCATGGGCACGCACCACCCGTCTGGCGATGCCGCCGTCGTGGCCATCGCGTCGCCGACCTATGCGGCCATGGCCGACGCCCCGGCTTCCTACGTGCACATGCGCGTCAACCGCATGCTCTACACCAGTGCGTTTCTCGCGTTGCTCCAACCGGCGCAGTTTGGGTGGTCGCTCTCGCAAATCAACCTCTCGGCGTTTCATGACAAGGCGGCCTGCAACGCGCGGCCTGTTGTCGACGGCACGTGCCTTATGTTTCCTGGCCACACCGCCACGCAATGGACCTTCGTCGTGAACGCCTGGGTCGTTGGCGGCATGGTCGGATCACTTGCCAGCAGCAAACTCTCGGATCGCTTTGGTCGCAAAACCACGCTGCTCGCCAACTGCCTCGTCATGGCGGCCGGCGCAATCGTCCAAGCGAGCGCGTCGAGCATTGCCATGTTCGCGATCGGCCGTGGCATCGCTGGCCTCGCGTCCGGCGTGGCGACCGCTATGGCGAATGGCTACGTCAGCGAAATCGCCCCGCCCCATCTCCGCAACAAGCTTGGTGTCGGCTACCAAATCTCGATCGCGATCAGTTGTCTGGTGTTGGCGATTGTGTTTTTCGTTGCCGACACGTCGACCGGCTGGCGGTACATTGCGGCCGTTCCGGCGCTGATCGCCTTGGTATTTGCGGTCGCCGCGCCGGTTTGTATGGTCGAAAGCCCTGCGTGGCTGCTCACAAAAGGCCGGCAGCAAGATGCCGAAGACGAGATCGCCAAGCTCTTTGGTCGCGACAATGTGCCGCTCGCGCTCTCGTGGATGCAGCAGTCGCACGACCCACAGCGCGTCGATACTACCACCGCTGACGTGGTCTCGTCCTCGACGGTTTTGCACAAAATACACACGCATGACGACGTCGAGCTGCAACGCCAGCGCACGATGGCGGTGTCGAACCCGTGGCAAACCATGCTCTCGTTCCAGTACCGCCGCCAGACCATCCTCGCCGCGTCCATGGCTTTGGCACTCCAGTTTTCGGGCATCAACGCTGTGTACTTTTACTCGTCGGCCATGTTCAAAGACGCCGGTCTCGCCGACGACCGCATTGGGATCCTCATCGTCAACGTCGTCAACGTCATTCCGTCGATCTGCTCGGGGTACCTCGCTGCGCGTTATGGCAACCGCATCATGCTACTGGCCGGTCAGCTCTTTATGCTGCTCTGTGCGGTCGGCCTCACAGCTGTCTTGCTGCTGGATATTCAAGCTCTCTCGATTGTCTTTGTGTCGCTGTACGTCGCCGGTTTCGGTGTGAGTCTCGGGCCGCTCGCGTTCATTGTCGCGTCCGAAGTCTTTCCCGACGAGCTTCGTGCTAGCGGTGGCGCGATGACGCTGTTTACGAACTGGTGCGGCACGCTGGTGATTGGCGTCGGGTATCCGTACGTCGCGGACGCACTTAACGACTTAGGATTCTTGCCGTTTATCCTGACCATTGCGTTCTTCACGTCGTTCATGTTCAAGTTCCTACCAGAGACCTCGGGCAAAACCACGGACGAGATCCAAGCCATGTTTCGCACCACCTAGTCGATCCCACTAGGTTCATTATGTAGTCATATAAAGCACTTACTCATAGACGCTCTTGGCTCTGCTTGTGCTGTATTTCTCCATACCTTGAAGGCGTGTCCATCTAACTGTCATTCCCCCCACATTCTACCATCGGTCGCAATCCAGCATCCAGCTCGGCATGAAACACACGGTCCTGCTACGTCTTGGTCTCTGGAAATCTAATGAAACTTTTGCTGGATTTTCTTGTGCACTTGGACGAGGAATTCGACGTACGACACGTCGTTGCGCGTACGGTCTTCGACTAGCGAGCTCATGAATCGGCTTGTGCGCCAGTCGTTTTTGGACAGAATCTCAAGCGGCTGCGTGATCGGCATCATCGAATTCATAAACTCGACCACGTCGCGCACGCGCGAGCGCAGGCCATCGGGGGGCTGGTTCTCCAGTGGTTCAAACAAGTCGAGCGTGCTTTCGCCTGTATCCACGTGCTCGACACCAAAGAGCTCCATCAGCACTTCGGTCGCGACGCGCGGACCAATGTAGATGTAGCAGTTCATCGCCGAGTGCAATAGGAAGATTCCTTCTTCGTCCAATTTCTCGGCCGTCGGCGGGAGTTGCGGCGGCAGAATAAAATTGCCGTCTTCGTCAAACGTACCGCAGTCTTCGGGCATGTCGTGGATGCTGTAGAGCTTGGGATACACGGCCGAGACGGCAAACTCGACTGGCAAGCTATTGAGCAGCCCCATCATCGTCACACGCTCGTCCGCACGCACATCGATAAACCCGCGAGGTGGGTTCCCCGTCAAGTTCCCGCGGAACGCACGGCTCTTCAAGGTCGCGAGGGTGTACAGCGGCAGCAACTTGAGCGATTCCGGAAGGATGAGCTGCCCAGAGGACGAGGACGCGGCGCAGTGCTTTCGGTAGTTGAACAGCACACTGACGCACTCGTTCACGAGGTTGTCTTTAACCGCCGTCGGCGTCGCGCGCATCAACGTCTTGTCCACAAATTGTTTGGCGGCCACGCGCTGCCATACCGAGCATGTAGCATCCAAATCTGCGAAACGGAAGACGTTCGACAAGAGACCGTCCACCGGCAGGGCAAGATTGTGCACGCGTACACAGCGGATGCCGTCGCTTCGCGTGTACAGTAGCGCCGCCTGAATGTACGCATCAGCACCTTCAGTGAGGTTCTCGTCGTAGCCAAACGTGACACACACAGAGCGGTCTTGATCAATGACGGAAAACTCCATCTCGTCGACATCCAATCCGCTATTGCCGCCGCGCGGATTGTAAAAGTTGCCGTACGATTGTTCCACACGGAGCCCGGCACTCACTCGAATCTTGAGCACGGCCTCGTACCCACAATCTTTGTCGACGATGCGCTGAAGCATCGTACGAAGGTGGTGGCGATTGTTGACCTTTTCCTTTTCAAACTGCGGCAAGTATGCGACGCGACCGCCCGTGAGCTCGCATACGCGGCCGACATCAGCGAGCGACGAAAACGGATTTGCGACTGAAAAGACATCGAGTGAGATGTGGGACTCGGCGCACTGCTTCGCAAGTGCCTCGTATGCGTTGGTTTCTTCTGGTGTGTACAAATCAACTTCCTTGGTCGTGCCGTACGCGCCACTGATTTCTTCGCGCTTGATTTTGCCCAAACCAATGCGAGGCGCACCAGCGTGAAGCAAGATCACACGCCCACCACTAACGCGCAGCGAATCCACGACACTGGCCAACGCCGCTCCCGAGACGGCTTGGTTCTTGGTCGTCCCTTCAAAGTTCTTGATAATGAGCTCTGCGAGGTCCTTGATCTTGTCTTGTGCGTTCGGATCTTCCATCGACACGAGCCAGCTGCTTGGCGGCAGTGGTGTCGCGGGGTCATCAATGTCGGGACAGACACACATCGAAATGGTCTTATTGTGGTCCATGCGGTAGTAGTGTACAGACGAGTCGAACGTAACAATACCAATCTTCTTGCGCTTGTTCTGCGCAAGCGACGGGAGAATGTACTGGATCGCGTCCAGCGTCGCGGACGCGAGCGACGTCTGGAACGAGAACAGCGACACGTCCAGCACAAACACGAAGATCGGCTCCTGCGGTGGACGCACGGTGTACGCCGCCGGTACGACATAGTCCACTGAGCCACGGCACAATTCTGAGCGCTCTTGGATATCACGACGGCGGCCGTTCTGGTCCACGCTGCAGTAGTAATCCCGCGGGGTCTCGTTATTGAGCAAGCAAATGTTGCAGACAAACTTGCGGCCACCTTGGATAAACTTGGTGTACGAGTTGACATAGGCGCGGCACCGCGTGCACCGCAACGGACCTTGCGGGCCAAAGTCGACCAGCGGCACAGGCAGTTCATCTTCCTTGAGCTCGGCGAGTGGACAAATGACAGCAGCGAGCGGGAGGCCGCACTGTTTGAAGACATCCTTGGTGCTGGGCACGTGGTTCAACGTCGGTCGAATGAACCGCGGGTTGCACGTGCCTTCGTCGACGCACACAAAGTCGCTGGTAGCGGCTGGCGGCATCGAGACTGTGTGTCCACGCGCCACGTACTGGATCCGTTCCCCCGACACGACGGGACGCGGGATTTGGTTGGGATCAATACGCTGCTTCGGCGCCTGAGGCTGTTGCGCTTGCTGCGGAGCGTACCCTTGCTGTTGTGGTGGATACCCTTGTTGCTGTGCAGGGTACCCTTGTTGTTGCGGTGGGTAGCCTTGTTGCTGGGGTGGGTAGCCCTGTGGCGGTGGACCTCGAGCGTATCCTTGCGGTTGACCGTTTGGAATCGCACCTGGTGGAGGCGGGGGCTGCTGTGCATAGCCACTCTGTGGTGCATATTGACCAGGACCAGGAGGTCCCTGACGATTAAACTGCCCTGGCGGACCAGGGGTACCCTGCGGCCCTGGGGGACCACGGAAACTGGGTGGGCCATGCGGACCTGGTGGACCCTGCGACCCTGGTGGACCCTGCGACCCTGGAGGACCTTGCGACCCTGGCGGACCTGGCGGACCTGGTGGAGCACCGGCACCAGGGAAGGCACCGCGCGGCTGACTTGGCGGACCCGATTGGAACGAGCCACCGCCCTGCTGCGGTGGTCCCCCAAATGGTGGACCCGGACGACTACCCGGAGGACCTTGCTGTGGACCGCTTGGAGGGCCTCCATACGGAGGAGCTGGACCAGATCCAGGGTGCGGTGGACCCCCCGATCCAGACGGCGGGCCTTGTCCTGGGAACGGACCGCGTCCTGGTGGACCGTTCGGCATCGGACCTACACAATACAAGCATACGCGTGTCAACAATCCAATTCACCACAAATGGGTCATGATCACTAGTACCGCGGGGTTGGAACTGATTCATCGGCGGAGCACTACCGCCACTGGACGACGGCGGACCGGATCCTGGTGGACCGCCCTGACCAAACGGAGGAGGACGGAATCCTCCTGGAGGACCTCCGCCTCCTTGCGACCGCGGCGGACCTACTTGTCCAGGCGGACCGGGAGGACCACGTGGTCCTGTCGGGTGGCCCATGGCACCTGGCGGTCCGGCAGGGAAGCCACCGGGCGGTCCGCCAGGTCCTTGTCTCACATAGCCAGGTACCCCACCGCCTCCGCCGCCCGACGACGGCGGACCGCTCGCCATTCCACCCGGCGGAAACCCGCGGGGCGGCGGCGCAGCAGATCCGCCTGGGAATCCGCCCATCGGCGCACCACTTGACCGTGGCGGTTGGGGCATATTCGGATCTATAGAAGAAATAGAGACTGAGTGCTTTCGTGTCCCTTTCATTATCTCCCCAAAGGACAGGAAACGTACGTTGTGCATACGGTTGACTAACTCCTGGCTGGCTCCGTGGCGGTTGCGCCGGGCCGTTTCCATACCCTGGCTGTTGTTGGGAAGGCGGCTGCTGCGGAGCGCCGCCTGTGTAGCCGCGGTGCGCGCTGGGATGCATGAGGCCCTCCACTCGCTATCCGGTAGTGCGTTAGCGTTAGTTGCCTCTGCTGGTTCCACGTGCACGGCGATCACCAGCAAAAGCGGGGCGAGTTCGCTTTGGTGTGTTTCCCTTCAAGGGCGACGCGAAAAAACCTCAACTCCCCCCTCTCGCCGACGCGCGACAACGCGGAAGAGTGAGGTTTTATCAGACGTTTCATCTGAGGAAACCGTCGGAAATGGGTTCGTTGTTGGATCTTACCATAGTGTCTTTCTGAATACGTAATTTACAGATCTGAACAGCACAAACACAAAGTAGCCCAGTGACACGTGCTGCGTCATGACACACCTCGGTTCGGATTGTCATCATCGCGTTGCACCACCTTCTGAACTGTCAACGAAGCAAAAAAAAAAGGGCACAAACGGGTTGGTGTGGTGCGCAATACACATATTCAACCAATCAGAAGACTTTATTTCGCCCAATGTTGACGACGACAGTCGCGCAAAGGTGTTGATGAAGCTGCCATGCGACACTCAAATTCCCCAAACAACCCATCAACATTTTGATAATTACGCATCAAGCACCAGATCCCACCACAAAAACACTGTAATTACGAAAATAGACACTTCCTGGCACGTCGCACATAACTCTCGACCTATTCGACCACTGAAGCGCTTCTCGCCAACAGCTCCGCTCACACGGCTTGCTCATTCTTAAACTGACGGTCACGCAGCCTCTTCCATTCCAGCTCCTCCCTCCTCTATCCGTCCTCCCTCACCCCTCCACTGTCCATGGCGTCGCTCACGCAAACGATCCTCAACGGCGTAGAGCTCAGTGCCTCGACGCTGCTGTTCGTCCTGGTCGCAAGCGTCGTGCTCTTGGCGCTCCAGGCCGCGTACAATCAGCGCCAAAGCAAACGCGCACACCCCAGCAATGCCGCCGACGGCAGCCGCGCGCTGCGCCGCAAGATGTCCAACATTGGAATATCGACACTGGTCTCGGAGACCGAAACCAACCTCTCGATCCCCGTGAGTCTGCTCTCGGTCGAAGGCACGATCAGTGTCGACGACTTCACGGCGCGGCTCCAAGAGCGCATGGCGACTGACGACTTTTTCCGTCGCTTCCGGTCTCTGGTTGTCGACAACGATAAGACGTTTGTGGAGCTGCCCGCATTCGACGTTACGCGCCATATCAAGACCCACGTCTTGCGCGACGGCGAGACCCCGATTGCGTACTTGGAGTCGATCACGAACCAGCCGCTCGATTTCAACAAACCGCTGTGGGAGATGCACGTCATGGTCTCGGAGACACTGGACGTGACCTACTGTGTCTGGAAAGTCCACCATTGCATTGGCGACGGCCAGTCGTTGGCGGTCGCGCTCATTCGTTTAAGCGACAACAAAGTGCAGTTTGACCAGATGATTGAGGCCCACCAACAAGCTAAGAAGAACGCCATTAAACTCCCCACGACCTTCCCCATGAAAATCAAGAACCTCGTTGGCTTTGGCATGCTCTGTCTCTGGTCGCTCTACGTAATTATCCGCAAGCTCGGCGTGCTGGTGCTGCGGGCCGAGCCGGCGACCATGTTCAAGCGCCGCGGCGGAACGCAGAAAAAGCTGTCGCACCACATGACCTACAGCGTCACCGAGACCAAACGCATTGGCAAGAAGTTCCACGCGACTGTGAACGACGTCATGCTCAGCTGTGTGGCTGGCGCCATGCGGCGGGCGCTGGTCGCGTCCGGCGCCACGGTCGCACCGACGCTCACAGTGCGTGCTGCGATTCCGGTCGACATGCGCGGCACCGACGAAGTCGTCAAGGACGCACGCAATAAGTTCTCGGCCTTGGTGATTGATTTTCCCATTGGCTTGGCCGACCCCGAAAAGCGACTCCGCCTCATTCGCGGCAACATGAACGAAGCGAAAAATTCGCTGGAGAAGTTCTTCACCTACTGGACCAGCCACATTGTCGCCCAACTCCCTGCGTGGCTCATGAAACCGATGATCCAGCTCACGACGTCGCGCATTTCGGTCGCGATTTCCAATGTCCGAGGTGCAGCGTTTGCATTGTCGCTGTGTGGCAAGCCCCTCAAGGGATTCTATGGGTTTGTGCCGCCGCCGCCGACTGTGAACCTCGGTGTCGCCGTGCTCAGTGTGGGCGATGAGCTGGGATTGAACGTGCTTGTGGATCCGAGTGTCGGCATGGCGGGGACCGAGTTCTTGTCGTTTGCGAAAGAAGAATTTGACGCTCTCGTGGCGATTGCCGATGCGCCAGCGAGGGAAGAAAAGAAGAAGCAGTAAGGATATACATCAGAGACGCTAGCATGTGATTTTGATATTTACCAAGTACAATTGGTGGAGATTCGTTTGCCTCGCTTACAGTTGGACGCAGGACATGAAACGCTTAGTGAATTCTTGCTGTGTCTTTGGCGACTCGCCGTGGTGGGCTTGTCGGTGTAGTGATGCTCGCGACGTGAGTTGTCGCGGTCGGCATTCAAGCCGATTAGGAGTCGGAGTGTGTCGATGAGAAGTGGTGATGAACGAGCCAGACCACCGGAATTCGACGGGGCTCACTATATAGAGCGGAGAAGGGATGAAAGGCCCAACCTCAGGGCAGTGACAAAATGGGCAGACTTGAAGTTAGAGCCAACCAATCTATTACATCCTGTTTGGTCAGGCCAGTCATGGTATCGTTTTTCCATCCTGTCCTCAAACAGCAGCGAGGGTGTCCTCGCATGAGGTGGAACGAGGAGAAGCAGTGCATTCATATAGTCGCCATACAGTATAACTAAAAAGTTGTTGCCACCAATACGCCCATGTAGCTGGTGGATTACAGGGAGCATCATGGAATTTGTACCCTGGTAGCTCAACGGCAGCTATGGAACTCTAAAAGAGCAAATTGACAGATCTCATGTTATCATCATCATCACTCTGGCAGCTCACTGCATCTTGTGTCGACTTACTCGTTCACGATATTGTCCTCGTGTCTTGCGAAAATAAATTCACGAAGTGGGAATCCGATGTGGTACTTCAAGACTACCGCGTGTATTGTTCGCAGGAAGGCGTGCTGTGTGGAGGTAGTGAGCGTTTGTGGCAGACCAGGGAACTGTTTTACCAGATACCAGACCAAGCTGACGAGGTTGCTGCATCAATCGACATTGATCATCTGCGACGTGTGGGCTGAGCAATCCAAAGTGTAGCCATTACTCAATCGTTTAATTAACCAATTCTAGCACATGGCATTTTGCTATTACTTTGACAGCAACTTTCTACTAAAACCGATTTCTTCCATACAGTGTCTGTAAAATCCGAAGCGGCAGAAAGAGAATGGAGCCACTGGAGACCTCGGCGTCGCTTGCGTTTCACGGTGTTGCGTACGTCGTGACAGTCTGCGTACGCGACCAGACGCTGGAGATCCAAGTCGAGGTTGACAATGCTCGAGGTGCTACCCCTGAGAGCTGCTGGACCGCTCAGTTTCCCGCCAGTTGTGCGTGGGTTGCCAGTTGTCGACGAGCTCGTTTTCTCTTGTCTGACGGACGATTTGCTTACTAGATGTAGAAGATCTCACGCGCAAAACCGGCAATTACAAGCGCTTTCCTGTGTTTGTGAATATGCTGCTCTCAGCCATGGCCCACCGCAGCGACGCGGTCTTCATTGATCTCCTCACGACCGCTGATCTCGTATGTGGACCCCAACGACCGAATGACTCGATACTAATTCGGTGTGCCTTACTATAGGAGCTGTATCGAAAGCGCAAGATGGGACGCCAAGGCGTTGCAAAGACACCGGTGAAACTGAATGATTCATTCGACAGTGATCGGGCGTCAACCGCGACCGGCTCGCAGAATGCAAGCAAGCGATATCTCATCCTCACGTACGCCGTGGAGTTTGACCGCGTCCACTATCCACTACCGCTAAACGTGGTCGAGAAACCTACGCCTGAGATTTTACAGCGCACGATCCGACGGCTTCGCCAGGCGCTCACAAGTGCAACACAAGAGGGTCCTGCCAACGAACTAGCCGACGAAATGCGTGCGTTGCGCGAAGAGAACCGGTGCCTTAAGGCCACGCTCAAGTCGTATTGCGGACGAGAGCCAACGCTGGATGCAAATGGCGGTGGAAGTGATGAGAATGCAAGTGATACGTTCAATACACCACGTGGAGGAGGGCTCGATCTGCAGCGTGAGCTTGAGCTGTCGATGAAGGAAAACAAGGAACTGATCATGATCTACCAAAAACTCCGCGAAGACTCGAGTGCCGAGATGGCACGTCTCCATACAGAGATCAAGTGCGATGCGTGGTCTACGTGGTAGGGATGCACTTCCGCTCACACAGCTGGTATCTCTTTGTAGACAGCTCAAGCTGAGTCAAGGCAGCCGCAGCGCTGATCGCGAGCGAATAGAAGCAAGGCGGCGACTGGTATGGACATGGATATCTGGTACGGATTGCCACTGGGTTGCTGACTGGTGATTTCCCATACTGTTAGAATGATAGCACAGCGGCGGCGCATGAAGCACTTGTGCAATTGCAAGAGATGAAGTCCCAACTGGAAGAGACGCAACTCAAAAACAAAGAGCTGCTTCGGCAGCTCGCAATCGCTCGCGTTAAAGCAGGACACCATGAACCCCCCACACCGACCAGCGTTCGGTCCACTCGATTGTCTGGAGCGACGGCACGGACCCCACCGAACGGTTCGCGGTCTGCTGGCAGCGGAACTATACACACATCACGGCCGTCACGGCGGTTGAATAGCTACAACCACGCATACTCGAGCGACGAAGATGATGGGCGGACGAATGGCTATCGGTCACCAGCTGCTAGCGCCCAGCAGCGTCGTGGGTTCCGCCGTTTCGACCCCACAGCGTACCAACAAGAACGCCAACGCAAGCTACAACAACGAGCGACGCAGCGGTCGGCCTCGCCGTCGCATACGTCAACAGCACGTGCAAGGCTGTCGGCTGGCACCAGTGGGCTTAACGGAGGCTACACATCCGACAGCTCGGCCGGTGGGTACTCGTCTGCTGGCTCGGACGCGTCCAAGACCTCACGTGGCTCCACGCGTTCCCGCGGCCGCTCTCGGCTTACGCACCAACAACAACGCGAAGCCGATGCTCGACTATCGTCTCCGCGAAAGCCACCGCTACCCGATGCCTCCTTCAAGTCGCCCTTAGCAAGACCTCCCCCATCAGGAAATGGAGGCAGACTGGCTCCACCAGCCCCTATACGAGGCCGGTCACCGTCCCCGGCCCGCTCCACAAACGGATCATCTTCCGCCAGACAGCCGCCACAGAAACCATCACACGATTCGGCGCGGCAGTCCACACAGAGATCACTCAACCACACCCCTCGCAACACCCCCCAGCGAGCCAAACCACTGCCCAAGAGACTCCAGCGCCCGCCAGCGTTATTGGCCGACACCTCGCTCGACTCGTTTAGCGACATTGACGATCGGCTGACGGCGCTGCAGCAATTCTTGAAAGAAGCCAAGCAGGCTGGATCGTCGGTCTCGACTACGACGACTGCTGCGGTCACGGCGGCTGAATGAGGTAGCCAGTCTCTATGTCCAAAAAAGGGGTCACTGTATTCTTGTTTGTAAGAGTCTAATGAACTGCCCGCCTAGTGCGAGCACATTGTTGGTTGACCGTCACATCCACGCGTTGTCAAACGTAAAATCACTGTCGCTGTGGCTGTGGCTCGCGGCTGCCGCGGTGGCGTACGCCGATGACAGAGGCGGCAGTAAGTCGCTGCTGGCCGCCGACACGTGGCTACTGTAGAAGCTCGCGCTAGAGTCGCCGCTGTGGGCTGTCATCACCTCCATGGGGTTGACGATCGCCCACGCGTTGGTCGAGTCGCTGCTCGACTCGGTACGTCGTCTCTTGGTCGCTGGTGAGCTGGAGGACGTGAGGTACGGCAAGTGCCGGTGCTGTAGCCACTGCACGAGATCGTCGTCGCTGCTCGTTGGGCTTGAGTAGTAGTCATCGTGGCTGCCTCCACTTCCTCCACTCGTGTGGGCATCGTCGTGGAGAAGCTGGTCGAGCTTGGACATGGCACTGATCGAGGGCACGCCAAACTCCTTGCGCACGGAAAAAGCAGAGGACGAGGCGGCGGCTTGATCTGGGAAATCAATGGGAAGAAAGTCACTGCTGTCTTGGTCGTAGTGGTGGGGCTTCCACACATCACGACTGGTATCGAGCAGTTGTGGTACTGCCTTTCGGCTTTTCGACAACGCCGTCGACGGCGCTCCTCCCGCCGCGGCCGCAGCCGCAACCGCCGCCGTTTTCATGGCCAGCTTGGTCTGCTTCTGCAAGTACTTTTGTGCGTGCGTACGGATCTGCACGAGCGTGCGCGTGACGACCAAGCTCGAGATCTTTTTCCAAGACTTGCCGTACAACCGAAGGCCTTCGAGAAACAACTCGTGTTCTTTCTTGGTCCAGCGACCAATCTGCGTCGAGCCAGCGGGTGGTGCATCCGCACAGGACGAAAGCACGTCGTGTTCGCTACTGAGTCCAGTAAGGACGGAGAGCGACCGCGGTGCGATCGTTGACGATGGCATCAGCGAGTCGCTTTTGCGCTTGTGGCTGCGCTTGGCTTCCATGGGGCGTGACGTTGACGCTATTGCTTGTGCATTTAATAGTCGGTGGCTCAGTCCTGACGCTTCGACGTCAAGGTGATTGGCATCGAATACCGAGGCAAAATCGCAGCTGAATTCGAATGGCATGGCCACTAGGTCGGCCGAGCCGAGCAAGAGCTCGTCGAGGTCCTGGCAGCTTCGACTGCTGGTCTCGGTGGTGATCGCCGGTAGGTACATGGCGGCGTGGACTGGAGTAAACAGTGTGTGGGCGAGCGATACTGATGCGCAATGCGTGATTCACACGCAGAGAGAGGGGGGGACAAGAAGAGAGAGGGATGCTGTCCCAGGTCTCAGTGCCAGAAATATACCTGGGACCAGGCACTGATTGCTTGGGAGTATACCTTGATAGCGCTGGCGGCGGCAAGCCCGATAAGTAGGAGCATGACCGGCTGTCATCGCTATTCCAGTAGTGCCGTTGCGCTGAGTTTTATATAGCGCACCTGAGAAGGAGAACGCCAACGCCAAAGCGAAGCGCGCGAAAGATATATCTGTGACAGTGTGCAGTACGGGGGGTACAATTTCAAATGGCTTCAGAAAGCACGAAGGGGGCACAATTCATGCCGCCCGTCAAATTGTCGCGTTGTCGGGTGTCGTGGTCAGACAGATCACTGAAGTACTGTGCTGTAGCTGTACAGTGTACGGTCCGGTGCGCTGGCAATGGCTCCTATCCATCCATGCAGGTGGTCGCATTACAGTATTGTATTACTCCATCGCGGTGGTCGACGGCATCCAAAGACTAGAGGCTCTCACTGGATACTGGAGCGACGGAGCGGACAGTGTCGCTTCCGATCAGCCGGCGCATCAGCCTGACCAGCGGCCACCAGCCGACGCCGAATGGCGAGGAATAATCGTACATCGTGCATCGTACCGTACTGTACATACACCCCACACCTCTCCTCCTTCTCTTGAATACATCCGTTTCTGATGTGGACCTCTTCGAAGGTCCGGAGCCTGCAAGCGAACGGTCACCCGCCATCCTGGTGGCCGCGGGAGAGTATTTTACACTGCATGGATACCATCCACCTTTGCACCTGGATAGAACGCCCCTTTGTTTTGTCGGTCAATTGTACGCATCATTTTGCCAGTGGTTATTTATTTGGACCCTAAAACGGAATGATTACCGGTATTTTGTGTGCGCATCGCGGTCATCTGGTGGGTCCGTTCGTAGGAACCAGCTGGTCCACCAGGTAGATAGGCCGACGCCACGGCTTGAGTCAAGCAGTACAGTGGTCAAGCTGGCATGTGGACTGACCAAGCTGATGAGACCGGATGTAATCGACCCGCGAGCTCACGACGATTTCACGAGAGTTACATTGCTGTGTGGAGCTCAACTGGATGTGTCACGTTGCCAGTCTCTCGTGCCTCATGGGTAGCAAAAACCCTGACGTCAAAGCGGACGCGACTGGCTCTGTCAGCCACCAGACATAGCACGCTCTTGTAGACGCCGCTGCATCCTGTAGTACAGGTTGCGGACGCCACGGCATCAAGCCAGCTTCCGACAGGGGGTCGCAGCTCCCGCTCAAAAAGGATTTCTCCACGTGTGGCAGTGGCGCTGTGCAGACTGTACACGAATCCACGTGGGCTAACTACTGACGAGCAGGATTCCAGTCGACGGTGGCTGCGGAAGCGCTGCGATCTACGATCTGATATAATAGTACGCAAGACTCCAAAATTTCCGGACCGATCTTAAATTCACTACGAAGCATGGTTATGGGGTGCGTTCGGTTCGTGCTCTAAATATCACTACGATAGCAAGGATGATAGCTGGATGACGCTGCTCAACAATAAGACACCATGGTGCATCACCCAGGTGGCCACTGCGGGACGACATCAAACCCTCCGTGAAGCAGATAACCGTCGAGTACTGAAACTGAAATCAAACTGAACCCAACCCAACCAATAATTCCGAAAAAGCAGGCGCTTGCAGATACGCTGCACCCACCTCAAGGACTGTTCAATGCAAATCGTCGATGTCTCTCCCGGTGCCAATCGTCCAAGAATAAGAATGGCAGCATACGACCGTGGAGCTTTCTCCTAATTCTCCTGTTTCTTTTTCTTCTTCTTTTCTGTTTCTCTTTCGCTTTCGTTGCATGGTCTCCCCTCCCCCCCATCACTCAATTCGGTTTCCCTAATAATTACGATGAGATGGAGAAATCAAGAGATCACTTAAAGAGATCACTCAAACTGAGACCAGTCGTGGAACTGTACACGACGGGTCGCAGCTTGATTGATCTCGCAATAATCTATGTATCTCATCAGCGTGGGTCCACCTATGGGGTTGCGTGGGACGATGCACAGTGGGATTCCATCGGCTGTCGTACGGAGCTCCAGATGGCTGCACTAGACCCACCAGGTGGCCCACAGACTCGAACACGGGTGACGCTGACGCTTAGGCCTTTATACTACCACCACCCTACGTAATCCCAAGTTTTAGCGGACGGCGCCGCCGAAAACAGCTACATTTCCGACCGTGGATAGTTGTCACCACACATCCTGCTCGTGTCGTCCACCGGACGCCGCGCACTGGCAACGCTCGACCAGCTGCGAAGGTAACGGACGCACGCGCTATCCCTCCGTCTCTGTGCTCTTGATTTCTCTTCGGATCTCTCAGCTTCTACCCAGCGGCCATTGTTGGTCTCTCGTTCCTTCTATTGACAACAGTCTCCTGCTTCTTCTGAACCGAGACCCGATCAGCCACGACGCGACGTGACTGAAGCAGGCAACGAGTCTCTTCTCTTCACCGTACTGTACTTACGGGAGTGGCCTGCGTGACACCGTGTGACCATCGAGCATCCTGTTCAGCACACCACACCGCACTCCTCCTGTTTCATCCGCACGAGCCACCATAGTCACCATTACAGGATTTCCCGGGAAGAGTCTGCGTCGGTTGCCCACCATGAGCGCTGTGAGACGTAACAGCAACCGCGCCCGGTGCCAGCATGAAGGCTGCGAGAAGTTTGCGCAAACGCGCGGCCTCTGCAAGGCCCATGGCGGCGGCTCGCGGTGCCGCGACCCGAGCTGCAACAAGCTCGCGCAGAGCCGTGGACTCTGCATTGCCCACGGCGGCGGGCGCCGCTGTCAGTACGAGGGCTGCTCGAAGCTGGCGCAGAGTAAGGGTTTTTGCATCTCGCACGGTGGCGGCCGCCGGTGCACGGTGCCCGACTGCGAGAAGTTTTCACAGGTCAAGGGGCGATGCAAGTCGCATTCGAAGCTCGCCGAGAGCTCGGACCATGAGCGCGAAGACGGCGACGACACCGAATCGGACCGCACAATCGCGTCGCCGCCCAACCCACGCATGCTCCAGGCGCACCCGCAACACCAGCAGCACTACCGCAACAGGTCGACTCCGCCGTCACCACCTTACGGCGCGCACGCCGAGGCCGCGCCAACACACCGCATGGACTTTCTTGCGAACCCGCTTCCTCGTCTCCAGCAACGCCATGCCCAGGATGCGCTGCCGCTGCCGCGTAGCTTTGGGCTCCTCCCGTCGCACCAGCCATTGCTGCCTCCTCGGGTGCTGGCGCACGCGGCTGGAAACCGTGAGAACGTCCACCACCAGTCTGTCTACAGCCGCTCCGCCCATGACAATGCAAGCCAACAGTCGCACGGGCGTCACTGGGAAGACTCGCACAAGTACGAGTCAAACAGCAAAAGTAGCAGCCATCCGCGGTCACAGTCACACTCGGACGAAGATCTCCCTCCGCTCCCCTACACGTACACGCTACCCTCGGCGCATCCGCTGTTTGGAGCAATGGAAGTCAAGCGAGAAGCCGACGGTCCACCGCAAGGGTATCCGCTCCTGCCATCGCGGTTTACCCAGTCGCGTCCGCCGATGATGACGACCACGAACGCCTTGCCGACTGTGAGCAGCATCATGGCCGCGACAGCGACGACCGTGACGTCCCATGCCGCGTCCACACATGACCACTTTATCGGGCACCGCCATGCTGAGCCCGTGGCTGCGATGCAGCCCACATCCATCCCGCTGCTTTCGTTTCTGGATCGCAGCAAGGAGGCAATGACGAGTCAGTCGATGCAAGCCTCCTGGACATCGTCCAGTAGCATGGTGACTGCATCGACGAGTTCTGCGATGTCGTCTATCGGTCCGACAGCCTCCAGAGAAGGAGGTACCCCTCCGCTCCCAAGCATTGTGCTTCCGCCGCTCAAGCAGACCAACCAGAACCCACGATAGAAGCGCGAGCCTAGTGCTTGCAATCTCCATTATCGGCCCTATTTAACTTTCGAAAATTGAACTGCCACTAACAAGTTAACCAAATTCAACGCGCGTTCAAATTTATTCGTGCGACATTTTGATCAAACGACCTTCGTGCGACTTTCAACTAAGGATGTTGAAGTTGATGCTCACTTTCAGAAAATTGGGGCGGCAAACTCGAAAGGAAATCAGCGGAAAATGCTACTCGAGCGACTGGAAATGGAGAACTTCAAGTCTTTCCGTGGACGCCACGAGGTGACTTTCGGTCCGCGGCTCAACTGCATCACAGGTCCGAATGGATCAGGTACGCTCCCATGAGTCGCTTGTTGTGCCCGAATGCCAAAAAGTAACACGAATTGCTTGTATTTTCTGTAGGAAAGTCCAACATTCTCGGTAAGTTGCCTCCAATAATTTACTCGGCACTTATAGTGGTGGAGAGGCTCTGAGTGCATAAGCTGACGATGCATATGGATGGTGAACAGAGGCGATCTGCTTTGCATTTGGCGAGAGCAGTTGTGGGCGACTGCGAGTCGCCAACATGAAAGAACTGCACTCAAAGCAGACCAAGGCAGGTGTCCAGGAATCCACAACGCGTGTGACGCTCCAGCTGAGAACAAGACGTACGTGTGGCACCACTCTCCGTTATCGTAATGCTGTTTCCTTACACACCACTCTGGGTAGAGAACGAGTCAATGACACTGTGCGCAACACTGTGCGCTCGCACTGGTCATCGCACATATAAGCTAAACAACCGAGTGACGCCCATGAAATGTAAGTGCCTAGGCGTTGATGTACCAAGGTCAGCTTCGCCCAAGATGACGTCAATGTGTTCATGGGTATACTAGTGGTGAAACGGCATCTGAGGCTACAATGCGGCATAAATGTCGACATCACGCTGTGGTAGAGTACTTCTCTCTGATCTGTGACTTACTGATCAGGAGATTCACTGCACATAATGCACTCGTCTACTGCACAGGCTAATCCAGCAGAATTTCGTCCACAAGATGCCGACTCGCACACCCCTTGAACTTGCTGCTTATCTTTGCGAAGTGCGGCCGCAATATCGATGTGGCTATCCTTTGAGCTACTTACTTATGGTTCATCATTCTAAGGCCGCCGGGACAAAGCTCTTCTTTGAATACCGCGAGGAGGCTCAAGAAACAATGGAGAATTTCGAGCTTTCCGTGCAAACGATTCACCAGAATATTCAGCAATTGGTGAGTGTTTCTCCTAAACCATTGCCAAATTGTGATAGCCGAACACGGTATTTATTTGTCGAGGATGAAGAATGAGGTGGTCCAGCGTGAAGGTTCAATTGTTGAAGCTTATCGAGATCACCGCGAGGTATGGACGCTATTTAACTTGACAAGCAGAGTGCAATTTTTAGAATTGACGAGCTGTCTTACACCGCAGAATGCGAGGCAAATCAAGCTTTTAGATGTCAAGCACAAACATCTCAATCATCGATTGCTTTTGTCGAGTAAGTTGACGCATGCTCGACGTTCAGTTACTTTGTGACCCTTACACCCTTACACCATGATCAGCCCTAGATCTCAGACGAAATGACCTCGCCAGATTGGAGAACAATGAAGTCGATGCCACATGCAGTCTTGAGTCGACGAGATCAGCGCTTGGGCGACTCCAGAGAGAGGCTGAAGAGCTAAAATCACGCCTAAACAATGAAAAGGACGTCATGCACGATTACGAAGCAGCTCAACTCGAGCTTGTTCGAATCGGAACCATGCAAGAAGAGATCGCGTCAAGAACAAGTCAAGTACAGAATCAGCTCGAAGTCGACTATTCTCAGCAGACATTCTGGAGAGCTGAGATCCTGTGTTCAACGGAGAAAAGGGCGCGCACTGAAGCGGTACGGCATTCATGGAAATTGGCATGGTGTGAGTCTGACTTACAATCGAATCTTGTGCAGCGTATCTGCACTGCAAATGCTCGGCTAGCATCATTTCAGGCTCTATTGCAGCTTGTGTCATCCGCTCAAAGTCGGCAACAGAGTGTCAAACTCCTTGTCCAAAACCTCACTCAGCGCGTTTATGAGGTGATCCAATGCCTATCTTCGGAGGACGACACAACAGTCATTGACGCACGTTACCCAGATGAAAAACGAAGATCTCGACCAAACCGGAGCAAAGCTCCAACACAAGCTGACTGAATTGGTTCGCTGAGCTTGGACAGATATTTGACGCCATTGGAGCTCTAATTGCCGTGACTGTCTGCAGAACAAGGTGGCGAGTCAAACGGAAAAGTTCCGCGAGAAAGCCATGCAGGATGTAATCAACGCGGTGCGCAATCTTCGTGAAGCTACTACCACAGTGGAGCAGCTTCGCATGAAGTTGCGTGACTGGGATGAAGCTCGCGTTGAGCGCGAGATGAAAACGCTTCGAAAAGAGCTGGATGCGTGTGATCGTGACATGCAAGGTCTCGTCGTCCGCTTGCCGATGCTTCGCGTCCCGCTTCAGGGACAAGGTTGGTCACCTTTTCTAATGGGCAACGCAATTAACAACCTCACCATCGGATTTGGTTGAGTTAGGCGACTACGGTTTGCTTGTCGACCACCTCACGGCAAAGAGCTTGAACAACAACAGCCACTGGATCGGTGCGCTTGGAATATTATTAACCAAGAGCCTGGCAAACCGGATTTGCTCTGATATCCAAGTGGCAAAGAAAATTCTTGCCGCCAACCGCAATCGGTATTCTTTCACAATCTGGTACGTCTACGAATTAAAGGATCCCTAATTGCGGAGGTTGATCAGGATCGAACTATCCAGTCCCGTAACGAATCTCAAGCACCAGTCGAGACGTCTTGATCGCCATCTGAAGGCAATCTACAAAGCTTACGGCGCTGAAAACGTTGCAGATCCGCTCGAATTTATCTCTGTGTCGCATGGAACAGCTCCAGAACTCGCGGATTCCGTCGCATTGTGTCTTCGCAAGGGTAACTGCGGGATGCTGACTGATGATTTATCTTAGTCTAACTGTTTTACCGTGCACTCAGCTTTGGGTTCGTGGCTTCTGGTCAAGACAGATGATATTGGACGAGATATTCTTCGTCAGTATGGTCTTTCGTCGGTGTCGGCTAGTCTCAACATGCACAGCCCGGGAGTAGGCTGAACACGCTTGGTTTGTGGTAGAACCTTGGCTAATGATGACTGATACATTGTGTGTAGATGCTCACAGGGGGATTTCGTGAAGCGGAAACGGCATTTCATGCTTTTGTGGACCTTCCTGTTGTTCGAGCTAGACGGTAAGCGAGCGGTAATCCCTTATGCAGACAACGGCCAAGTCTGACAAAGTATCAGATCGAAGCTGGAAGAGAATCAAGCAGGTTTGACCAAGGTTCAATCTGATCTTCAGGCGCTGTCAAAGAAGACGAGAGAAATCCCTCATCTCCTGTATGTATCCGCTGTACTTTGGAGAAGCTCTACTGTGGATACTCGGGCAACTGACCAGTGCGTTGCTGACCTCATGCTGATATGATATGCGTTCAGGGCTGGACATGAGCGATGTCAAAGAGGGATCGAGGACATTCGGCGCGCTCTTAATGAAATTCAGTTACAGCGCCAGCATGTCGAACAAGAACAGACAGCACTTCGCGACGCAAGTGTTCGTTTAAGCGTGTTTGTAGCCGATATGACAGCTTATGCTGAGGCAATCCAGAAGCATCGGACAATCTTGGATCCAAGAGAGTCTATATATCGTGACCAAGACGTGTCACTTCTCCAAGCTGAAGTGCATAACCTCAGACAAGAGCTCGCCGTTCAGGAGGTGCGCTTCTTACGTTGCAAAGTGGCCTACGCGAGACTTTGTGATGTGATGATGCTGTCGCTAACCTTAGATATCACACTCATCGTTGGAACCTCGGCTCGAGCAATTGGAGGAAGATATAAAGGAGAAAAAAATTCAAATCGCGCAGTTGAAGGACAGCGCAGAATGTGTGGCTTCTGCAGCACTAAGTTGCAAGGATCAAGAAGTTGCTCTGGCAAAACAGCTTCAACATATTGCGCAGGACTCCGCAAAACTCAGAACGACAGAAGAGTCGATTCGGTACGCCGACTTATTATGGAAGCAATCCTATCCGTTGAGGCACTGACATGTGCCAAATTGTAGTCTGTTATCTGGAAAGATGAAAAAGCTAGAGGCGGCGCTTGAAGTGATTATCGATAACAAGCGCGCGGTGGAAAATACCATTAGCGAAGTACAACGCAAACTGGACTGTCTGGGTCAACACAACATCGTTAATGCCGGCCTGGCATCAGCATCCACGGCCAAAGAGATCGAATCAGAAATGCAACATCTTCAGGAAGAGCTGGAAGCATGTAACCTGAAGCACAAGGTGTTCCAAGCGGAGTTCTCAACAACTCCCGCGTTGGAAGAGGAGACGGTCCTTCTTAAGCAAAATCAGCTTTCGCGTTTTCAGGACCAAGATCGAAACCTGAGAACTGCAATCCGAAATCTAGAAGATGGCATCAGGTCCACACAAGAGCGATCTGCACATGCCAACAAAGTCGCGTTCGGCCATATAACGCGGTGCCTCGACGAGATATTCACGCATTTCGTGCCAACGAAGCGCGTTAAACTCCAACCAATCGGCGCGAGTATTGAGGTGCGACTGACTAATTACGGATATTTGAACATTATGTCTCATTCGACGCATCAACAGGCAGGCGTGAGGTTTAATGTGACAGGCAACAGCGATTCCAGTGATAATCAGTTGGCAAAAACAACCAAGGAGCTGTCAGGAGGTCAACTGGCGATGCTCGGTGCGCATTGGTTTGCCTCGAGTTCCCACACTTGATTTAGTCTCACTAACATTAGACTTTCGTGGTTCTTGTCAAGGTATGGCATATGTCTTTGCTTTGGCGCGGTTCAGTGCTTCGCCACTGTACGTGCTCGACGAGATTGATGCAGCGCTGGATGAGCACAATCAGGTTCGAACCCTTTGTTACTGAGATCCGCGATGTGGTACTCACGTTTACCGGTATATCTCTTAAGCGTGTGGTTGCAGAACTTGTTCT
This sequence comes from Pythium vanterpoolii, assembly GCA_023334535.1. Lineage (NCBI taxonomy): Eukaryota > Oomycota > Peronosporomycetes > Pythiales > Pythiaceae > Pythium > Pythium vanterpoolii. Next base: position 21,922 of record JAADVD010000295.1, read on the forward strand.
GCAGTACTTCAATCACAGCCAAGTGATCTGCATCTCTCACCACGAGGCGTTCCATGCACGGGCATCACAACTTATCGAGGTTCAAAAACTTGACACCACCTCTAAGATCACTACTCGCAAGCCTAGACGCTAAGTGTCGGTGAAAGTGCAAGCAGTTGGTCAACAGTTGGTCAGCAGTTGACGATGAAGAGAATCAGAGTCATATCTTACTATTCCTTAACTATGGGTACGTGATTCCATGGCGCATGCCAGTCGAATCGCTTCGAATAGATGACTAGACACCACTATCACGATCCCACCTTACAGACGGCAATCGACGAATCTCTGTCATTCCTCTCAAGCGACAATGACTCATCTTCAAAGTAGTACTGTTGGTGGGGCTACCTTCTCTTCCGGCTTACTCGGCCTTGGCGGCCGTCTTCTTCTTCTTCTTGTTGGTCTTCTTTTTCAGCGACGACGCCAAGATCGCGGCGGTCTCCTCGTCCACCGTCTTGTCGGAGGTGACGGCGTCCGACGGGAACGGCAGGCCCGTGATCTTGGTCGTGCCGTTCGGGAGAAGGAGGATGGTAGCCTTGTAGTGAGCAATCTTGTCCCCCGCGCGGCCCTCGAGGATCGGGAACGGCTGCAGCAGCTCGTGCTTAACGCACTCGACGACCCCCATACGCGCCTGCGACTCGTCCTCAAAGTGGCGGATCGTGAACGGCAGCGTCGGGAACTTTTGGTTGACTTCGCTCAACACGTAGCGCGACGCCTTCATCTTGAGACGGTAGTTCTTGTCAACCTGGCGCTTGAACACGGTCGTGCGGCGCTCGCTCGTGACCGGCTTTTCGCCGCCCGTCGTGTAGCAGATGTCGATCGTGTACACTTCGTTCGCCTCGAATGTCACTTTGGGCGTGCGGTTCTCCGGATCAATCTTCTGCGCAATGAGCTTGCTACCGTCAATCACAAAGCGCTTGAGCTGGTGCATGAGCGTGCCCTGCAGCGACTTGACGCCGTACGCCGTCTCGAGCTTCGTGAGCGCCTCCGTGACCTGCAAGTTCGTGTTTCCCGGCTTGATGAGACGCGCGCAGATCTCGACCGCGTCGTTCGCGCACTTGAGCACATCGGCTTCGGGACCCGACACTTTGGGGAACGGGTGCTCCGAGGCCGCACCGTCTTCGGGCACAATGGCCGTGTGGGCCACGACAGCAATGTAGCCGTCAATATGGCAGCCCAAGTCGATCTTGACCCAGTCGCCGGCCTTGACCACGAGCGACTCGCTCGGCAGCGGCGAGTAGTGGCACACGACCTCGTTCACCGAGACGCACGTCGGGAACGCAATGCCTTTCTCGACCTTCTTGCTCTTGAAAATCGTCGCGCAGCGCTGCGAGATGACGAGGTCACCAAACTTGCAGAGCTCAACGACGTCCTTGCCGGCCGCGAGCTGCGAGAGAACGCCCTGGAGCGCCGACTGCGCGATTTCGCCGGCAAGGCGGTAGCGCTCGACCACGTCCGAGCTGCTAAGGTCCTCAATGACCTTTTCCTCCTTGGTCTCCTCGATCTCCTCCTCAGAGTCGCTGGCGTTCGAGCGTTCGTCGTCGGACGGCATGGTAATCGGAAAGGGGAAAAAGCGGCGGGCGAGCAGGGGGAGGCTACGAGGCGAGCGGTTAGAGCCAAAATGTGGGGTTCCGCACTTGGAGAAGCTACTGGCCGCCAGTAACAGAGGAGTTTCACAGCGGAGATCAAAAGGGGGGAGCGGACCACACAATTGTCACACCAAAGTATCAAATCCACCCACCAGCCAATCGGCGTCGAGCCTCGAGCGAACCGACTGGACCGCAAGATCTGTGGCGATCTTGTCGAATACGTCGATATTCAATGCCAGCACGACAGGCTACTATTAAGAAAACTACCGTACACGTCACTCAGTATTCCAGGACGAGGCTTCCTAAAATAGGTTTGGCATGACCATCACTCGCTTGTTCCCTCCCACATCACTTCGCGACAATTGTTCATCACTTTGCAACCAAACGGCTCGAGCTGGTCTCGCATCATTGAACTGGTCTCAGGACCCCGGCATCAGAAGAGCATGCAATAACGGTAAGTTCAACGTGTCGCCAGCTAAATCTTCATTGGTGGCATTTTACTGAGCGGCTAATCGCATGACAGCTCAGCAGTTGTGTGTGGTTACGTACCTACGTACCTGCACGTACTGTACCTGTCAGGACAGCCGCATCAGAACCTTGCAACTGACCTTGAGCTATTGTATGTAAATCCGCTTCTGATGTGATGCACTGCAACATGGTGTCAATGGCGTCACTGTGCTGTGCAAAGAAACACAGAATCAGTGGACAGGAGCAACACAACAGAAGCGACACTAGCCATTACCATCTGTGCTTGATTCTTCACACGCAGGATCCAGTGATCATGCTTTCACACACAGCGTCCCAAAACGTTCCCGGACTATGATGACGGTTCATCGCTATTTTTGTTTCTGTTACATGCGTCAAAAATATGCAGAGTGGTTGTCACCTGGCCGTGCTTACCCAATCAGCAGCAGTTGAATAGATAATGATGCGAGGCGCAACTTGCATTTCCGAGAGCCTACCCCTTTTCTGCTTCGAACGATTGCATCCTGCGAATTCGGATTGGCTGACGATGTGGGAACTTCAATAGGTTTAGGCCTGTAACAACGCTCACGTCTTTCGTGGATTAACCAGCTCTCCTTGGTTCTCGGCTCCTCCGATCTCCTCTCGGCCCCTCGTGCACAGAGACGCGACGACACAAGCACAACCAAGAAATGCGAATGCTGCAGCAATCGGTTCTCCCACTCCGAACCGGCCAGTCGCTAATCTTCCCTTGTGAGAGCACCCAAATTCCTGTTCTCCCCTCAATTTCCGTTCTACGCAGTAGCGATACCGGTATTTCCCCTACTGTTCCATGCCCGCACCGTCGGTCCAGATCTCGACCTGCGCGCTGACGCTACGGCCAGTCGCAGCACGCGTCGTTTCGTATGGCCGCTCGAACAAAATGGCGCAGCGCAAGACGCTATATGTACTGCGCGTCGCCCGCGGCGGCCGCGAGTGGTTTGTCGCACGCCGCTTTTCGGAATTCCGGGCGTTGGACGCGGGGCTGCGCGAAGCGCTCGCCCGGCCCCACGCCGGCGCCAATCGCTCGCGGCCGTGTGCGCAGTGCCGCGAGCTTGCGCGGCGCGTGACTGACGTGGCGTTCCCGTCGCGGTTTCCTGTACGCTCGAGCTTTGCGTCGTCGCGTGACAAGATTGAAAGCGCACGGCTCCACCAGCTCGATGCATTTGTGCAGGTATTGATGGAGACCACGCAAGGATTGCTAGCCAACCAAGACGACGACGAGGACGACGACGAAGACGAAGAAGCGGATTACGATGGCTGTGATGTGGTCGAAGACGAGCGCGAAGATCGGTGCGACGCGCTGCGGATTATCCGCGAGTTTTTGCTGGTGCACGATCACTTTTACGGCGACAAGAAGCGCACAACGTCAACGACCACGATGACGTTGGCGATGGCGATGGCGATGACCAACCAGCAACAAGACACGGAAGAACCGCTGGCGACGACCAACGACCTGGCGCGCTCGCCGCTTCGCAAGTCGTGTTCAGCAGACGATGCAGTGGTGACGCCCCCGCGGCGGCGGTCGCGGCTGGCGTCGAGCGGTTCGTTTGGCGTCGCCACAACAACTTTTCGCGTCCAAGAGCTAGACGTGATGTACCGCCCGTCATCGCCGTTGACGGCGTGGGGGTCGCTTGGGGTTAGTGGCAACGACGCGCTGGCGACCACTTTGACCAAAGCGTCGAGTCCCAACGTCCTGGATGACGACGAGCTCGATCAACTCTTTCTCGCTGATTATGCGTCGCCGACCGAAGACGCTGTGATCCACCGTCAATTGGAAATGGATAGCGACCCTGCTGGGCAGGTACTGCACCACGTCGAGTCCGTGCGGATGATCCGACGTCTTTGACGATGAAGCAGTCGATTGTTCTCTAATACCAGAATATCCGTGGCGAGATCGCGATCGCCATTCAACACGAGAACATCAAAGGCAGCAGTTGCCTATCGGATCAAGCCCTACCAGCTCCTTATCAAGAGAGAGTTCGCGGTACCTGACCGCCACCTTTCTCCTCTGCGACATCGTCTCTTCATCGATGCACTCGCTACTGATGGCGTCCCGGACGTCGTCAACGTCGTGCCCACATCGTGGAATGGGGACGACATGAATAGGCGTAGAACACACGACTTCCAGAGCGTCCGTTCGCCAATTCAGGTCACTGATGAGAACCAGTGTCGACCAAATCGATCCAGTCGTGGTTGCATCATACCTCAGGTCGCTTACAACTAGTCGAAGTTTACTCGATCCGTAAATACCACATCATGACAACCAACGTCTGATTCATCCGTCACCATTGTTTTCGATTTGGTTACTGCCTCAGCAAAGTACGAACTCGTTCTACGCTGTGGAAAACTCGGGTTTCCGTTTTGGCGAGGCGCCGGTTCCATCGTTAAATGCATAGTCCATAGTGCGACGTCAGTTCCAGCGCCGACACGAGCACGGTGCAGTGATTGATCCGACCGATCTACCCAAACGAGTGCAGTTGTCCCAGTCTGTCGTTCGCAGTTTGGGCAAGGTCTACACAACGGAGGCGAATAAATGGGATACGGCTACACGTGAAAAGTCTCTGATTCGAGTCCGCGTAGTGGATTGTGTCATCGCACCGACATGCAAAAGCGGCCGAGATCGCTTTCTGGACAGACCATTCCGCCCAGCGCTTCGTACCCATCACCTCGAGTGTCACCATCGGATAATACAAAAGCGACAACTTCATCCGTTGGCTGTCCACAGGCGTGCAATGCTGACAACGTGGAATGCCTACGCACGAGCGCCAACGCCGAAGCACACTCAGGCGCTTGCTTTCGTGTGCATCACAGTTTTCGAGGAAGTAAAAAGGCGACAGTGCGAGTGATGGGGCACCCAACCACTAGGTACCCGATGGAAGTACGTTCGTGTGTCTTCATCATGCATCGTGGTTGGCTTCATCAGCGTGATGACAATGCAGGCGGTGAACTACTGCCAGACATCGAACGGCGACTCCGCCATGGTGAAGGCTGTGGCAGACGCGTTTGCTACAGCTCTGCTGTGCGCGATACATCCATCTCCAATGGTGCGTGGTCAGGTTCTTGGTGATTTCGCCGCTGTCGTGAAACAGAGTGCTCGAGCAATGCGACCGCGTGATTTATCCGAGCCGCTGCGCCACATCGCCAACTTTATCGTGCAGCTTGTACAAACCTCGCGGTACCTTGCTGCTGGAAGTTTTGACGACTTGTCGCAGCGCCGACCAATTGTCAGTGAGGATCCACGTACGTTGGAGATGCTTTCCGCGTCGTGCAAAAAATACGGTCGCTCGAGAATGTGCGAAGAACGTTCGTTGCACGGTCGACAAGAACGGCATCACACCTTCCAAGCTCGTCACCGGTTGGTCGAAGGGGTGTTTGGAATCGCGACCCCGCCTCGCATGCGTTGGTGCACGCGGACTTTGAACCTGGACAGCTTAATACCATAATCAATTATTCTGCAAGGGGCAAGATCGTTGTCACCGAGTACCCTCGAATGGCGGGGGCAGATGCAACAAGCGCAAGCATCAGTACAAATCGCTATCGGTGACGAAGTGTCCACCAGACGTCTGTTGATGCTATCAACAGACGTCTGATGGAGGCAATTGGTGGGATGGAGGGATTCAAGGCAGTTGTAGCTAGTGGAAAGCGACCGGTTCGAGTAACATTCAAGACGACACCCGAGTCGATGGCGATTGGGTTACCAGCCAGGCGTGCGTCAAACCTTCATCGACAGCAACCACCATGTCGTCCTTTGGTTACCCTAATTCGGATCCAAGTGTCGCGCAGCCACAGATTGAAGTACCAATAACCAGCAAATGGTGTATCAGGGGAACAACGTGGCGTTCGGAGGACTAGCCCAGGCTGGCTACGGATCGATGTACCACCACTAAACGACGTCGCAAGGCTGGGGTCTTCGCATGGATTTCGTGGTTTTCCCCGGCAGGCGGTGTCACCGGATACGATCATCTGCCTGACCCAGATAGCAACAGTGGAGCGCCAATGGTGACAATGGGAGCCGGTGCTGGGTGGCACCAACAGCAGCAAGCAAGTCAGCCCTTACGACACAATCATGCGCCGCCGACGCCACTGAACCCACGAGTTAACGGGGATGCGTTCGCCACTTCTCCGCCGTTCCCGCGCTCTTCAGCATCGATGCGTTTCCCTTCGCCTCCAGATATCTCAGCCTTGCTGAATCAACGACCATCCGCTCCAATGTCCCTGCCACCGCCGTACGGCTCTGGCTTCGTCGCACAAACGATCTCAAGATGCTGAGTGACGACGCCCAACGGTATCTCCTACTACAACGCCAACGGAATGACATTCCGAAACACGCCGGACTTTGAAATCGACACGACCGCGGCCAGAGCATCATCTGTCGTGAGCGACGACACGAGCACAGTGGAAGGCAATGGCTCCATCGTGGGTGCCGATACCTCCGCTAACCTCAACTCAGGCAGCGTATCACAAATGAAGACGCCAGCAAACTCGGATGGAAAGCTATTCCGATGGATAGGGAAGCGACAGCGTGCGGTATGCCAAGTCGCACGGCCAATCTGGAAGCAAGCCAACGCAGGCAGCAGCAACAGTACTGGCGACACCGAAGTCAAGGCCATCGCAGCAAAAACAACTGAATCGGTTGAAGTTGAGGATGACGACACTCAGTATGGCTCAACGATCGGCTCGCGTGCCGCGCAAGATCACAACAAACATTGCCGATATGTACAACCCGAACTCAGCGGCAGTGCTCGCGAACGAAGCAATGATTCGACGGCGGTAGTGGGGTCGAACGAGGTGACGGAACCGACGCACAGAGAGGTCGTGGAGCTGGCGACCAAGTTGCTCGAAGACTCGACGACCATCCGTCCGAGGTACCCCGAGATTTCCGATTCGAAGATGTTGCAGGTGCTACGCGTGCAGCTGCTGATCATCGAAGCTGTAGTTTTTTGTAAAGCCTTCCGTGCTGGTAAATGGACGCGCGCGGTGCGTGCAGCTTAGCGCGAGATGGTCTTTGCATATGATTCAGCGCCGTTGCTGATGGAAGAACAGTGTTTCTGGAATCGAACATCGAGACTGACTGGCTCGAGCCTTGGTTAAAGGTGTCGTTTGTTCCGACTGCACGGTAGGCTGCTGTAACCGCGAGCGTCGCGGTTCCTACAGGACGCGTTCGACAACAGGGCACATTCGAGGTCACCAGAAAAATCGTTCGTTGTGTGCTGCCGATCCAGCGTGACAAGGTTCCGAATGCCGTCGCCCAACGTCGGGTCAGTACTCTCATCTCACACTTTCCTGATGGAGCGTCACCACCAACCACACACTACTTCTATACAGGCCATGCGTCAGCTGATGGCACTGACTGATTTGAGTGAGGGGCAGATCGACCAGTGGGTTCGCGCCACCTCGAATTAGTAAATGCAGCAAGCGTTGCAGCTCCCTGTCTCGACCGACACCGTCAGTACCACCAGGACCTCATCAAATCGCCAGACACCGCAGATGCGCAAGGCCGGGAGTACTGCGTCATCTGCCAATCTACAAACCGAATTATGACCGAACCGGAAGCGCAAAATCGCGTCGCTTCCACCACATGCGTCGTTGCCATGTTTTCAACCGCGAGATACTGGATTCGCGTATCGTATTCCGACCACACGTTCCGACGCGGCAGATCCGACAGTATGAGCTCGACTGGAGCTCATTTTCTCAAGACGCTGTAAAAAAACGAGCTCGCCTGCCGTTTGCATCGCCCGTGAACGTGCGGGAAGTGCCGGGGTACACGGACATATGAAGCAGCCGATGAATCTGGGTACGATCCATGCAAGGCTCGTGCGTGGCGCATACGATGCAAGCGGCAAGAAACACGTATCGCAAGACGCTGACCTCGTGCGGACCAACAGCTTCCATACAACCGCGTCGATTTGGAGATCTCCAAGTGCGCGGACTGCCTACGTTGTACGTTTTCAGTGTGGTTTTTGCTTCCTGCTAGTTGTGATCTCCACGCTGACTTGATCTGTTGTGTTTTCAATGGATCCTTAGAGCGATCTACAACGGCGAGGTCCCAGGTGGCTGGTTTGTCATCCAGTGCTCAAAGTACTGGATGACGAATCAGCCACCTGGGACCTCGCCGTCCTCGTTGCTCTCGGAAGAAGCGTGCCGCACGTGCCAGCAGAGCCACGCGTCCGACCGAATGCTGCTCTGCGACTCATGCGACGCAGCCTACCACTTATATTTGCCTTGCACCGCCGCCCGACGAGATCCTGTCGGGCGACTGGTTCTGTCCGCGGTGTCTGATCCAGCACCTCACCCTTGATAAGAGATCGATGCATGCACAGGCGATAGTAGGAATGACTCTGTCTGGATCGTCTTCAGTGACGTCTGCGGTGACAGACCCAGCGGCCAGCCTTAGAGGCCCGATAGGAAGCATTGCTCTTTGCACAAGCCCAGCGTGACCCACGTTTACAGATTTAATACGAAAGCAACAAACAGCGAGATTGCTGTACAATACTGTACATGCGTGGATGGTAGGTGGTGAATGGGGATTCAACGGAAGGACGAAAAGATAAAACCCTGAGACCATGATGTAGCGATTCAGTTAGAATTCACCTGGTTCACTTGAAACTGTCCACCTACAGTACAGTACACTGTATGTTGTTCTGCACCGAGATGAAGAAGTGAGAGTTGAAGGGGCAGCAGCAGTGCTCAATAGGCTGCTGAGTACAGTCATCCCCGTCAAATCCGTAGTTGTCAATTGCGTTCGTTTGTACCGGTTATGGATTTTGAAATAGATAATTTGCTTTCTGCAATTTAGTTGGGTATGATTTATAAAAGGGTATCAAGATACGTGGAAAACAACTGGAACAGTTTCTAAAGTCGACTCGACAAAACGTGACTTGCTGACATGTCGAGTCGACACAGTGTCAGTGTGTAACACTGACACGCTGATTCAGCACGGGCTTTGTCACTCCCTGCTGAGACAGCAGCTGAATCGTCAAATGCCCCTTCGTAATCACCCTCGAAGAAACCCACCATCGTCCACATACGTGACATTGAGACCTCACGTCGCGCTTCACGTCCCACAATCGCTTTTGCCCTCACGCGACCTATTCTAATACTACCCCACCAGTCCTGCCATGGCCGTTCCTGCGAATCCACCGATCCACGAGTCGCGCCTCGAGCGGCACATGCAGTCTCCGTATGCCGCGCACCACATTTTCGCCGACGACCGCATTAAAAAAGCCACCCTTCCGAGCCGCGACAGCCTCACGCTCGCCTACGTCATCCACGAATCCAACGATCCTGACGACTCCACAGAAGCGCAGGAGGTCCGCATTGTGCTGACTATGGGCTACTCGTACCGCAAAGAAGAGTGGGCGCCGGCTGTCGATGCGCTCTTGACACAGTGGAAGACGGCCGGCATCCCCGGCAAACTCAAAATCCTAACACTCGACAACCGCGGCGTCGGCCACAGCGACGCGCCGTGGGGTCGGTACACGACCCACATGATGGCGGCGGATCTCTTGGCCTTGCTGGACCATCTTCAATGGCCGACGGCGCATTTTGTCGGCATTAGCATGGGCGGCATGATCTCCCAAGAGCTCGTGCTTCAAGCCCCTCAGCGTGTATTGTCGCTAACACTCTTGGTCACGACCCAAGGCAAATTCTGTCCCGAATACGCTGCGCTCCGCCAGATTGTGGTGTCGACGTTTTCACGCGACCCAGCGACTATCACTAGTAACATCGTCGAGTTTTTATACCCTGCGGCGTTTGTGAATACGCCCATTGACGACGGCACGCACCGCACGATGCGCGATGTGCTGTACGAGTACCACACGTCAGGAAATGCTACGCGCGGCCCGCCGGGAGCCGCGGGGACTTTGGGGCAATCGTGGGCGCTTGTGTCGCACTGGGTCGACGACGACCGCTTATCGCCCGTGCGGACCCATGGGTATCCGATCACGATTGTCGGGTGTCCGGATGACCAAGCCATTGTGTATTCCCACACCGTGAAACTGCGCAACGTCCTGTATGGCGACCACGTGGTCAACAAAGACTACGAAGTTTGTGGCCACGCGCTGTTCTTACAAGTGATTGACGAAGTGGGCGATGACATTCTCCAGTGCGTCAAGCGCGGCATGGCAAACCAAGCAGCCAAGGGGGCGTAGGATGTAGAAATTGCATTTGTAAGCTGAAATTTACACGTAGCTGGACGTAAATATTGGTTACAATGAGACTGTCTTTTCTTATTCCGACTAGCGGTCACACATAGAACTTACTCCCCTTTGTTAGTCAGTGACGAGAGAGGCTGTGATTGACATGTTGCGTCGCCTTACTCAGAATCTGAGATGTAGGTTTTTATCATGTGTTATTTACGGATGTTTGATCTTAAATATGGGCAAAAGGCAAGTTGTCCGATTTCCGCGACATGGCGGTCCGTTCAACGTCCGCGACCGAAGCGACATCGCCGTCGTTAAACGAACTCGAGGTCGTGGTCACATCCGATATCTTGTAGAGACCGTCTTCTCCAGCATCTTGTCGCCCCATAGGGATCCGGGCCGGCTGCATAATCGCGTGAAACTCGCTGTCCATGTCTTCCAAACTCCGCGTATTATCAAACACGCAATAGTGCGTGAGCGGCAAGGCGGCCACACAGATCAGTGCAAACACGAGGAACACGCCGTTAAAACCCACGCCAGGCGTCTGCACAAGCGGCGAGAACCCATAGGACCCCACAGCCGCCCCCAGTTTCCCCATGGCGGCCGAGACGCCGTGGCAGCTCGCGCGGATCGGCGTGGGAAACATCTCGGTCGGCAAGACAAACGTCGAAGTGTTGGGCCCAAAATTGGAAAAGAACAGCGCGAGACCAAACAGCAGAATGAAGATGGTGCTGTTGTGCTGAATGGCGTCCCACCACAGGCTGAGAACGAGGAACAGCACGGCCATGATCGCAAAGCCCTGGAGTTGCATGAGCTTCCGGCCGAGCGAATTGATGAAGAAGACGGCCACATAGTAGCCGGGGAGCGCCATAAGCGCAACATAGACGTTCTGGCGGGTCACCTGGTGGAGTGACGCATCGTGGACCCCCACGACCGAGAGCATGGTGGCGGAGAACAGATTCTGGGCGTAGAACACAATATCAAAGAGGAACCACGCCCCGGCTGTCCCCAATAGCCGTACGCCATAGTGACGCAGGACGAGGCGGGCGAAAGCCATTGTCGTCGTTGAGCGGTTCTGGTTATTGTCATCAAGCCGTTGGGCTGCCGACGCGGTAAAGCTCTCAGTCTCGTCGGCCTGAAACCGAAAGTAGACGACCACCAGGGCCGGCAAAACGCCAACGCCAAATAGAGTACGCCACACAAACTCCAGATTGCCTGGGTCGTTGGCACCGCGAGGATGTGAGGCATAGGTACGCACCAACACATCGCCCATAAGGGCCGCTGCTAAGGACCCCAGCCCTTGCAGCGAGAACGTCAGTGCGACGCGGCGATTGCGGTCGCTAATCGAGGTTGCGTCTTCGGCCGACGACGACGCCGACAGTGGATACTCACCGCCAATGCCAACGCCCAGAATGCCGCGGGCAAGCACCAACACCCAGAGCGTACTCGTTGGTGTCGGCCCGTACGCAGCCGTACACAACACGCCGCCGACAATGAGGATCACGCAGGTGGCGATCATATTGATGCGTCGACCGAGGCGATCGGCGAGCACGCCAAACACGAGCTGACCAACGACAGCGCCGATCAGCGCCGCGGCCGACACAGCCGACTTGAGCGTGGGCGTATAGACACTGGACCCGTACTGCTCGGTGAGCACCACGTTGACCACGTTCATAACGAACAGATCATAGGCATCGTTAAAGAAGCCGAGGCCGCGGATGAGAAATGTGGACAGCTTGGCGATGCTCATTGGGGCGGGGGAGACGAGAGCGTGCTTGGAGGGAGGAGATACGAATGACAGCAATCTTTGGCGCTCGCTAGTTGGTGGGGAGTTTTGTGTGGCGATTTGAGGCAGCGGCGGCATTATTGTTGGAAATTGCGTTTTGTTGGACAGTGGCGTTGGCGAGTTGAGGCACTTTTTCCAACAAAAGAGAGGGAATGCGCCAACGCCAACGACTGCACCTCCGGAATTCGCTGCGATTAGATTCCGGCGGTGCTAAATAGGAGAGGAAGTGGATGCAACCGTCAGAGCGATCCTAGGCAACGGCAGTGGGATTCCATTCGCAAGGGAATGAATCTGATCGGACTCATCCGTCTGCGTTGCTGCAACATTGGATGGCGAAATCCATGTGGTCCACATATAATGGGACAAACAGAGCTGGTGGCTCCAGATGTGGTATGAGATCAGATGGTGGCAGAGGCGGTCAAAGAAACTGCTGCCACCGTCCACGTTCGGGACACTACCAAGATTCGGACTAAGATTCGAACCATCGGGCGGTTGAATCTTCAAAGCTTTAGATTCGAACATTAAGTAAATTGAATCTTGATTTGAATCTTGCAATTTACCCTACCCCGCTTCAATTGCAGAACTTGACAGGTGAACCGTGTGTTTTTGACTTGGGCATCCCAGAAATGTTAGTTTGGGTAATCAGGTCCTCTTTGTTGTGCTGCATGCCGACTTTGATGGCCCCGTAGGCGTTTAAGTTTAATGACTCAAACGCCTCCTGACTGCCACGCATTCGTAGTTTCTTGCTATTGTAGGAGCTACCGGCTCGATCATTTGGATGTGGTGCTTCTCCACTGTACTCCATAGATTCCTACAGTGTGATCGTCGGTTCTATCTTGCCCAGGTAGCGTATCATGCCATTTCTCAACTCGCACACTTCCAGTTCCGCACCATCGCCACCACGATCTCCATGCTCGGTTTGGGTTCCTTGTTCACAACGCATCTCCCCTCGCTACTTGTCGTTATTCATGGTCGGCTGAGGCGAGCCATTTTCGGCCGAACACCCTTGCTCAGAATTCCTGAGCAAGGCGTCTCTGCCGAAATTACCCAAGATTCAAAAAGGATTCAATCGACCCATACAAATTTCTACATACAACTTTGAGTAACTGAACTCGAATCTCCCACACAGTGGGCGACGGTGACTGACTAACAACAAGAGGAGCCGACAGGCCAACAGTAGAAAAAAGAATCCACATCAATGCGCTAACGATAAGTGTTGGCGCGAGTTTTCGGAACCCCTTTGACTAGGTAGTCGCGTCACGTGAGGTTGAAGGCAACCTGTAGCCAAGAGGACTCCTGGTGTCGAGTTGTCCTAGGGAGAGGGAGGGAGGAACCATTGGAATCGTCCGGATCCCAACGTTGGCGAATTTTCGCTCTTTGTTGGTCTTGGTTTCGTTGGATTCTGTGACCACCCAACGAAACGGCTCTTCACCTATTTTGGGCCGGGGAGCTTGACATCCGTCTCATTTATGTCCCCTAATCCCTCTCGTATACTAAGCTTTGTATCCTTTCTAATAGACCGGCCTTCCGACCAATGATGAATGGTCTCAAGGCATGGCACGTGACGAAGCGGATGACTCCTCCTCTCCCTCCTTTATCGAACGAGGCCTCCTCCCCTCCACCAAGGGCCACCCTCCACCCCCTCGACTGGAGTCTCAAGTTCGAGCAAACCAGCCTCCTTCAGTCTCATTCGCCAACTTGCTTCGCCTCGCTTCGACTAACTCGCACTCAAGATGAACAAGTTTCTAGTGCGCGGCCTCGGCTTCTTCAACGATGCCTACGACCTCTTCGTGATGAACGTCGTCAACGTCGTGCTCACGGAACAGTACGGCAAGCACGTCTACACGTCCCACATGAAGTCGGCGGTGTCGGCGGCCGCGATTATTGGTGCCGTCATTGGTCAGCTGCTCTTCGGGTTTCTCGGCGATGTGTTCGGTCGCAAGACCAACATGATCATCACGTGTGGGCTTCTCATCTTTGGTGGCATCCTCTGTACGGTCGCGTACGGCGGCTCGGCGGAGAACACGCTGTGGTTTCTCATCATTGCGCGTGGTATTCTTGGTGTTGGTATTGGTGGCGAGTATCCGTTGGCGGCGTCTTCCACGGCCGAGGACTCGACCTCGGTCCAGGAGCGTAACAAGCGTGTGGCGTTGACCTTCTCCCTCCAAGGTGTTGGTTCGTTGACCGCTGCCATCCTCGGTAACCTCATCATCCAAGCGCTGGCGGACGCACCCAAGGATAAGAACGACAAGCAGCGCTTGGAGATTGTGTGGCGTCTGCTCTTCGGCCTTGGTGTCTTGCCTGCGTGCATCGTCGCCTACTGGCGTATCACGGCTGAAGAGACCGAAGCTTACATGGCGTCGCAAGAGCGAGAGGCCGCCAACACCCGCAAACACGGTGCTCAGACCGCACTGGCCAAGTTCAAGTTTATCATCAAGAACTACGGTGTCGGCTTGCTCGGCACGGCTGGCACGTGGTTCCTTTTCGACATTGTGTTTTACGCCCAGAACCTCTTCTCCGCCAGTATCCTCTCGGTCATTGGTGTCAAGGATGCCTCGCTTCAAGTGATTACGGCCCAGAACGCCTTTGTCGCTCTCCTGGCTTTGCCTGGGTACTAC
>JAADVD010000296.1:0-36531 GCA_023334535.1 Pythium vanterpoolii
CAACGTTAACACCAACACCAACGCCAACTCAAACGTCGCTTACCGCCCCTCACACCAGGACCACCACGACGGTCCCAAGCTAACACCTCGGCCGTCGCGCATCAAGCCCCACAGCCAGTAGTCGACTGGCTCGCTTCCTGCGCGGCACCTCCGGACGGCCTCTTCCCTCCTCCTCCCACCACCACTATGAACAGCGCTGCACTTGCCGCCACCAATGGCGGTCTCACTGGCGCCAGCGGCGCGTCACCGCAGCAGTCGTCGCCGCCCAAGAAAGCGAGCAAAAAGAGCCTAAAAATGTCGCCAACCCCTACCGCCAAGCAGCCCAAGTCCAAGGCCGCCAAGGCCGCTGCTGCTGCTGCTGCCGCGAGTGAAAAGAGCACTAACTCTGGCGAGACACAAACGTCAACGCCAACTATGGTAACGGCAACCTCATCGCCAACCCCCAAAGCCAAGAAGGAGGCCGAGACAGCGACCAAAAAGCGTGCGTTTCGTTGTGTGTTTTTAGTTTTTTGTGGCAGTGGCTCTGAGTGACTCATTCTTTGTTGAATTCCTGTAGATGCCACCAAGCCGCAGTCATTTAAGATCTCGCGCGAAAAGGAGCGCAAGGAAAAGCAACTGAAGCAGGCCGCTGCGTTATCGCCCGACAATAATGACACACACGTGCACGCCGAGCCCGACGCCGTCAAGAGCCGCAACCACCGCATGGTGTTGGCGCCGTCACGGTGCGCACGGGATCCTTGCTGGTCTGGACGCCCGACGGCCGATGGACCTACCGATTCGGTTGCCGATAGGTACGCTTTCTTGGCGATGTTGGATTGTGCCTACAACTGCATATCCATCAAAACTTGACGCGTGGCATATTACTATTATAGACTCCACGACGAGATCCTCGAGTACACGCTGTATACGCGTGCGACCGTGGACGCCATGGGCGTGCACATTGAGCAGATGATGGCGCACGTGCGGCGCTGCGTCCTCACGCTTTGGCCGGCATCCAAGATCGAGCCGTTCGGGTCGTACGCGACCGGCATTTGGCTGCCCAGCAGCGACGTGGACCTCGTGATCCTCGGTGTCGTCGAGATCCACGATCGATCGCTCACGATTCAGTCGCTACGAACCCTCGCGCATGCGCTCGAGTCGCAGCCGTGGGTCGAGTCGCTGGTGGTGCTGGACACGGCTAAGATCCCCGTGCTTAAGCTCGTAACCGCGCAATGCTCGGTCCCTATCGACATTACGTTCGAATCGTCGGCCACGCACAGCGGACTGCTCGCGCGCGACCTCATCAAGCGGTACGCCGACGACATGCCCGAGCTCTATCCGCTCGCCGTGGTCTTTAAGCAACTGCTCCGCGAGCGCGACCTGAACGACGCCTACACGGGCGGCCTTAGCTCGTACTCGATCGTGCTGATGATTATCCACTTTCAGCTGCTCTGGCGATACGGCGACCGGTGCTTTCGTGCGGCTGCGGTGTTTGCCTCGGGCTCGCCACTGCCGCGACCGGCTGACCTCATTGCTGAGGAAGCGCGGCAAAAGCAGGTAGAAGCCCAAGCCCAGGCGGCTTTGGATAAAAACGCAAAGGTGGACACCGACGCGTCGACCAAGGCAAGTACGCCGACCATCACGTCGTCGTTTGCCGCCGTCGTGTCGTCGCGGCCCACCAAGGGTCTCAAGCGCCCAGCGTCAGAGGCTGGCAAGGCCACGTCCACGGCTGCCGGTGGGGACGGCGCCTCCGCCAAGTCCACGGCACCGGCGCAGCCGTTCAGCTACGCGGCGGTCGCAGCCGGCATCGTGAAGCTCTCGACCGAAGACACAACCAAAGCTCCTGCCGCACCCGTCAGCTACGCAGCGGCAGTGGCCGCACCCCCGCAGGTCGCCACGGCAAGGGCCAAAACGTCTATGCTTGGTACGCAGCCTCACGTCGGGAAGAAGGGCGATGCATTGGATGCCGTCAGCGTCACCTCAAGCATGGCCGATACCGAAGACTGTAGTGACGGCACGAGCAGCACCACGGCGTCGGCCCATGAAGATGCCGACCACGCCACGTCGCAAATGCAATTGCAATCCCCATCGCAATCCCAGTCCCAGTCCCAATCGGACGCAGCGTTGGCGGCGGCGGCCCAGCTTCACGACGAGCCCGTAGAGATCTCGCTAGGCGAGCGGACCATGACGATCCTCGAATTCTTTGGGATTGTCTTTGACTACCGCAAAAACGGCCTCTCGATCCGCGACGGCGGTTACATCTACCGCCTCGCTGATCACGTGGGCAGCAGTGGCGACTTGGGCAAGAAGCTCCCGTCGCTCGTCATTGAAGATCCGATCCACCCTGACCGCAACGTCAGTGCCAGCAGCTTTGCGTTCTCCAAGGTCGTGGCAGTCTTTGAGGATTCGTTCTATGCGCTCAAGTACTTTCGACCGTCGCGGTTCACGCCGTCGGCGCTCAGCTGTCTCCTTAGTACGTCGGGCCACTCGCAGCACCAGTACCAGCAGCAGTTTCACCACTTGCTCGCGAGTAAAAAGACCAAGACGCCGACAGCATCCATCTCCAAAGGCGCTGTGGCACCGACCCACAAAGGCGTCGCGATTGCGGCCAAGTGAGACTGTAGCGACGGTGTCCTCGTACCCTCGCGTGCGTGTGTGTGTGTCGAAGCGTGTGACTTTGTTCGCGTGTGTACAGTACCAGCAAACCCCCACCACGAACCCCCTGTAGTTCTACGCCTGTAAACCTCTTCTCCCTACCCCACCCCACCCCACCTCACACACACGCGAGTGAAGACCCGCCACTTGCCACCCGTTCAATAGCAGTAGTTGTACTAGATTCCCATAGCCATAGTGTGTCCGTAGTACCAAGTACTTCAAGTAGTAGTAGTCGATTCTAAAAGCTTTTACATGACTGAATGAAACAAAACAAATGCCTGAATTACTTACTCTTCAAACTCGAGCGAGTCATAGCCGCTGTCGTTGTCGTCATCGTCGCCGCCGCCTTCGAGCTCCTTCATCAACGTCTTGACGCGCGCGATCGCGGCCGGCGTCGACACGACCGAGTACGACGAGTGGCGCTTACTGGCGACGACCACGAGGTCCTGGTCGGCGGTTTGGAGCGGCTCCATATCGTCCAATACAACCACAAGGCTTCCGTCGGTCGTGTCGTCCAACACCTCGCGCGCCGCGTCGCTCGCGTGCTTGAGCCACGCTTCTTTCTTGGTCAGCAGCCGCGAAAAGTCGGTTAGCGGTAACGACAGCACGCGGCGACGCAGCACCGGGAGCAAGGCGCGTGCACCGTCGTCGGTGAGTTCAAACGACACGACCGAGCGCGTCGAGCCAACCTTCTTGAACGCCTCGACACCGGCGCGGTGCACGGCCAAGCGGCCTTGAAACTCCTGCTCAATGAGCTGCGAGACTTGGGCGGTCACGATGTGGACTGCTGCGTCCTTGGCGATGCCGCTGCGTTCCATGACCTGCGGCGCCGCCAACGCATCGCTCGCGAGGCCAAAGAACGACGTGAGGTGCTGACGCTCGGCGTCGCTCAGTGTCGAGAGTCGGCCAAGCACTTTGCGCGTGGCCTTGAGCTGCTTCTTGTCAGCTTTGTTATCGGTCGTGGTAGCCGTCGCAGGCGTCGGCCCAGCGACAAGCGCGAGGGGCTCACGCACCTTGCGGACCAAGGCGATGAACATAGCGTTCGTATCGTTCTGGTGGGGCAACACACGCACGCACCGACGAAGGGAGAGACTCCCGTCGGTGTCGTGCTCGATCGACGGCCACATCGACGCGCGGAGCTGTTTTTTCTGGGCCGGCGTCGCGGTCTCCCACAGGTTCACAATCTGCATCGCGTCGTCGTAGACGTCCCACGTCGAGAGTCCTGGTGCGCGCACTAGTGACGGGCACACCTCACTCAAATCGTCGAGTTCGTAGGCGCCGTCGCCGGAGTGCAAGAGCGCCGCGACCACGGCTTCGTTCTCGATCGGGTTCAGGGACCGCGTGTAGTAAAGCAGGGCGCCGCCCACGCGTACGAGTGCCATGGCTTTGGTCGCGAGTGCGACCTGCGCGGCGTGGCACTTGTTGCCGGCCGCGGGCGTCCACGTGCGCCAGCGCTCGGGGATCTTGCGCACGAGGCCGTCGCCGGAGCACGGCGCCGAGCACACGACGCGGTCAAAGACGCCGCGCGTGGTGTCTGCTGGCAATGGAAAATCGAACGGTTTGTGGGCGGTCACGACCGCGGCCCGCGACACGGCGAGCGTGCGACTGAGGGTCTGCGCCGCGCGGGCGGCCGACACGGCGTCCTTTTCGTTCACGACCAGCACGCCGCCGCGGTCGGGGCCGTCTCGCCCAAGCCGTTCAACAATGCCTGGCGCGCGCTGCTCACCGCCGCCGCACAGATCCAGGACACAGTGGCCAGGCTCGACTTGCAGCAATGCCGGGATGATGGCGGTGATCGGGTCGAGCCGCTGCAGCGTGCCCACGTGAACCTGGGTCTGGATATACGCACTGAGTTCATGCAACGCGTCGGCCTTGCGCAGGCTCTTGGCGTCGATCGAAATCTTCCACGTGCGTTTGTCGTCGGCCCATTCCACAGGTGCGAGCATCACTGGCGCTTCTTGCTCGTCGCCGCCGCTCGTGAGGGCGCGCTTGACCAGCACGTCCCCCAGCGGAAAATCGAGCTCCAGCGTGCCAGTCACAATCTCGCTCAAGCTCTTGTAGTTGCCGTTCACGCGAATGTGCACGGCCACCGGCGTTTGCAGTGCGTGGGCAAACGACGCGTACTCGTCGCGCTCGAGCTGGAGCTGCGCCTGGTAGTAGCGTTCAAAGACACGGTTCTCGCGGTCAAACTTGCGCCACACGACTTTTTCCGCTCGGGTCTCGCGGAACTGACGCTTCTGCTTGGCATTCTCGAGCTGCGCCAGCTCGGCGCGGGCGCGCTTGGTCGTGGGTTTGTTTTGCTGCGTGCGCAGCGCCTGGTCGCGCTGGAACTCGGCTACAAGGTCGCGCACGGCGCCGCGCTCGAGTGACTGCAATGGCACAGCGAGCGGCGGTGGCCCGTCGCTGTCACTGTCACCATCGCTCTCGTACGTCGGCCGCTTTGGTTGCGTGGACTGCATTGGCGTCTTGTGCTTGGAGCCGCCGCGCGCCATGGTGATCCACCGAATGTAGTAGTTACCTGCACCGCTTGGTGGTCACAAATTTCCCTGTCAAAATGGAATGGTTGTTGGGCTGGTCTCTTGGTACTGTCAGAGACATTTTTATATTCAGGAAGGCGAGAACGGTAGTGGGTTGTGATCTGCGACGTGTGACAAGATGGCTTCAGCCCAACCCGAGCTTTTTGTTCTGTTCCAGGGATAGGGATCCGTCGACTATAAAATGATATACACTACACATACACATACACATACAGTCGTCTCCGTACCTACCCGTCGGTGTCAGTCGCTGGTACCATCTAGTAGTGCCAGGAGTATCCAATTGCCGTCAGCGCGTAGGTATCCGTCTCCGCCCCAACACTGAGTCGCTGGGTTCTTGGACTTGCCTGACCGTCACGGATGGTGCCGTGTTGGATGAGTCGTCGCTCGCGTGTCGCATACTCCGTGCACTGTACTTCACACGAGGACGTGAACATCGTATCCAATACAAACGTGCTATCCCACGGTGACCTTATGTCCATATGTGCTACGTGCTTCCTTTCCCTCGCAACTGACCATGGACGATCGAGTGTTCTAGAAGCTCACACCACCTTGGTGGGTCTCCTCTATCGGGTGGTGATAGATTCACTAGCACAATGCATATTGCAAATGTTGAGCGCAAAAGACACGGAGAAAATTCATGATATTTTCCGTCTTGATAACACAGAGGACGCAGGGACTCGAAGATCTGACAACACGCCGCGGCAGCGCCTCCGAAGATCGATCTTCAAGTTTTTGGGCTGAGCGGACTCTTCCATCATGCAGTGCTTGCCGCGGTTGCCGCGTGGCCGCTGGCTTTCGACGTCTTCGCCACGGTGCTTGCGCTACACGCCGCTTTGGGTCTTGATTGCGACTGTACCCACTAGGGTTACGACGGTCACTGTTGGTTCATTGCCACTGGGTACTCGCATTACACCTTTGGAGCAGACGGGACTTGCACTTTGGTCCATCGGGCGGACGAAGGGGAAGGGATCGAACATGGGTGCGCCTTGATCCATCGAGTTTTGAAAATTCTGAGAAATACCATTACACTTGTAGTTTGTAAACGTCTCCTCGAAGTTGATGCATGGAGCCTTAATATTATTTTACAAAACAAAGATTTATGGGATTTCGCATGTGGAGCACAGCCCAACCCCTACACCAATTCATTCCCGTAATATAACGCCACCTGTCGCGTTTTTTCCGCGCCGCGTAATCAGTCCACACTCACACTAGGGCCTGTGTAAGAAATGAATAAATTACGGCCAATTCTTCCCGGTACCGACTGCCGCCAACAACACAGCCGTCCTCAAACGAAGAAAGTGCCAATAGAATAGCAGCATTGGCCAACACCAACTTCCCAACACACCCAAATCAACGCACCAACTCCGGCGCCACCAAGCCAACACCTACGTGCACATTCCTCCCACTCGTCACTTGTACATTTGACCGCAACAGCGCAGCACTAGTGAGATCTCATCCTCCCTCGCTCTTCTCTTCTCCTCTCGTCTCCTCCCTGCCTCGTCGTCTGAAGCAGCTCTGCCACGCAACGTCCGCCCACCCGCGCACGTATGCTCAAGGACTGTCCGCAGCACCAGTGGATCAGCCAGCGCAAGCACGAAACCCGCACGCCGCTCGCACGGCCGCACTAACTGTCTCCGCTCTCTAAGCGTCTCCTCCCCTTTCCGCTCTGCTTTCTCCCGTCCCCTCCTCCCTCGCTTTCGCGCGAGGGCGGGTTTGCCAACCGTCGCGTCCCAGCTTCGCCACCATGGGTGTCGCGACGTGCGCGACTACCGAAAGCGAATTGCCGCATGCGCGCCCGTTGAAGCTCACGCTCCAGGGCCTCGCAGCTGTTGTCATCAGTGACAACCAATGCGACGATCCCATGGATCCAGCGATGACTGTCTTGCCACTGTGTCCAGCGTACCGTGTCGTCGGCCATTGTCCCAACGCCGACGCACTTGGCGCGCTGAGTTCCGAGAGCCTGCAGCTTATGCTGAGCTTCCTCGCGCCGCGCGACCGAGTTGCGCTGCTCACGACCCATCCGACGTTTGCAAGAGAGCCGCTCGCGCCGTTCTATGCGTCGTTCTGCGGCCGCTGCGCGCCGTGTGCCGCTCAAAACACGCATTTGTGTGAAGCGCCAGGCATGGAAGCGAGGGACCCGTCGTTTTGGACGTGTCTCCTCCATCGCAGCGGCGACCACGGACTGCGAGAGCTGCGCATCGCGGCGTGCGACGCATTCTCGGCATCAACGCTCCGGACAGTCGACACACGCACGCGCGATAGTGCACTCGCGAACCTCTCGGTGCTTGATCTCAACCGCTGCGCGTCCCTCGGTGCCGATGGTCTATGGTTGCTGGCCGACCACTGCACCTCGCTCCAAGAACTGCGGCTCCGCGACATGACCCTCGACGCGGCTGCCTTCGCGCAGCTTGTTGCCAACAACTTCTCAACGCTGCGAGTGGTCGACCTCGAAGGCTGCCACACGCTCACCGGCAGTGATGCGCGTCGGCTCGTCACGTGTCGTCGTCTCGTGGAGCTCAGCTTGGCAGGGTGTTACAACGTGGAGAACAGCGCGATCGCCGACGTCGTGCGTGCGTGTCCCGACCTCTCTACCGTCAACTTGCGGTTCTGCCACAAGGTCGACGACGTGCTGGTTGAGAAAATCGCGGGTGCATTGCCAACGCTGCGCACGCTCAATTTGCGCTACTGCATGAAGGTCACGGACGCCGCAGTGAGCGTCATCTGCGACCGCTTGCCGCTGCTGCACGCGCTCGACTTGTCGCATTGTGCCAAGATTACGGACGCGGCCGTAGGTCGCATTGTCGGCTCGCTCAAGGCGCTCAAGGATTTACGGTTGTGGGCCTGCGGCAAGCTCACGTCGGTTGCCGTGCAGGCCATCGCGCAAGCGTCGCCGTCGCTCGAGCGGGTCGACATTCGCAGTCGCAATCACGTCGAAGCCGTGATTGGCGGCCGCGACGGCGTGCAGATGCTCGTGCGCAAGCGTAGTCGCGCGAGTCTGAGCCACGGTGGACGCTGGGAACCGGCCGACGAACCGGGCGTTTTCAAGCGACTCCCAACGTGTGCTGTCGCTGCGTAGCTCCCCACCCGATTCGGTATCGTGGAGCGCCGTGTGTCTCTGCCGTCGTCTTTTTTTCTCTCGTGCATTTAAACGAGTCTATGCACCGCAATAATGAATAGTCAAAAGCGTTTTACCTTTGCAGCTAGCCACGTGCATCAGAGCGCGACCTTGCGTCTTGTTTTCTACAATAGCACTTGTCTACGAGTGGGTGGGTAGTTCAGCTGAATTGGTCAACAGCCCCAGTTGCAATGCGAGCGTCGCATGGAGATCCTGGACGTGGACAGCACTGGCGGCCCTGCGCATCGTGTCCAAGAGAAACTGCGTATTCGCCGCCTCGACCTAAAACGGAAACATCACTAGGCTTAGTCCCCCATGCAACAACCCCATATTGATCATACCACGCATCCCATCTCACCTCACGAAGGACGGCGCGATCCATCGGTCGATCAACGGCTTCCGCAGCAGTGGGTGAGACCACCCCCGAGAATGCAACTGGTTCGCTTGCGGGGGTCTCTTCTTCGTTTTTGGCTTCCTCGACTTCCGAGTCGCCTTCCGCCTCTGCTTGCGCTTTCTTCTGCGCGGCCGACATGGACAGCGCCATCGCTTTCGCCAGCAGCATGGCTTCGTCCTCATCGTCCGTGTGTTCCGCATCCACGTCCATCGCCGTCGCCTCTTCTTCAACCACCGACGACACCGCATCAGACGAAGACGTCGACGAAGGAGCAGGCACGGTATAAGACAAACGCTTGTACAAAAGCAAGTACACCGTGTCCGACACGGAATTCGATACAGCCGCGTTGATTTCGGCCCAGCTCGAGCGCTCGACGCGCGAGTCGTTAAATTTGATCCACGGCGCCAACGCCGAGTCGTCTTGGTGGAGTTGGTGGGTGCTGTCGTCACTCTCGCGACAATAACTAAAGTAGTGGCCCGAGTTGGCCGTGAGTCCACTATGGACGAGCACGCCATAGAGTCCATACTGGCGGTGCCGATGTCGATCGCGGGTCGTCGTCGCACTGTCGGTGGGGGCAGTGTCCGCGTAAAATGCTTCTTCGTCTTCACTGGTCAGCGCCGGCAATGTTAGCAACGGTGAAAAGCTCACATCGTGCAACGACTTGCGCGTTTTTTGCTGGTTCCAGTCGTAAAACATGCGCTTGATCGTGAGAATGAGGTGTGCCGGAGGGGCCACGACCACTGTGTGCGTGCGCGACTCGGTTTTGCGTTCGCACTGGGAGCATGACAGCAAATTGTCCCCGCCGAGCGTGCGACTAGCGACAAACCGCGTCAGCATGGACGCGACATCGTGGCGCCACACACGTTCCGACGAGATCAGTTCGCCCTGCTTCCACTCGGTGCCATAGTCTTTCTTGAACGCAATGCGAACGTACGCGTCTTTCATGAGCTTCCACGAGCGAACGGTCGGTGTCGACGACGCACTCGTACTCTTACTCGACGCGGAGCCTGAAGCTGCCGTAGGGGTTGT
Source organism: Pythium vanterpoolii (assembly GCA_023334535.1). Lineage (NCBI taxonomy): Eukaryota > Oomycota > Peronosporomycetes > Pythiales > Pythiaceae > Pythium > Pythium vanterpoolii. The sequence continues at coordinate 9,710 of JAADVD010000296.1, forward strand.
TGCTGCTGTCGCTCCCGATGAACTCGACGATGCAGCATCGTCCGCGGTACTCCACCAACCATCCAATTCGTTGCTTGTCTCGTTTAGGGACCATTCAAACGGAAAGCTCGGAGGCACAAAGTCGATCATGGACGACGCGTTCTGTTCGTCCGACATCCAAACGCCCGTCACGATTTGCTTGCGTCGCTGCTGCGAATAGTAGAAGGTGCCGCGCACCATGCCCGGCTGGTACGCGTGGAAGACCGTGCCAAACTTTCCCTCTAACGTGTGCACAACCTCCACACGCTCTGCTACACTCAGGCGAATAAACTTGCCAATGAGCGGCGGTGGGGCTGCGGCAGACGCTGCACTGGTCGCACCTGGCGCGACGACAATCTCATATTCGCCATTGAGCGGATTGTCCATTGGTCGCACGACGTCCGCTGGGTCACACTTTGCAAAGCAGAGGTGGATCGAGACGCCGGTCGTACCTTGATTCAAATTGGCTTCCATGCCGAGCGGCGTATGCTGGATCTTTGTGAAGCCCGTAGGTAACGTGTCTGCTTGCGCACCGGACGTCCACATGAGTGCGAGGTCCATCAGACACTTTTCGGTCGGTGCACTCACGCGTCGATAGCAAATAAAGATGGGCAGCCCGGTCGTGCCGTCATTAAGATTCGCGGAATGGCCGGACGGTGTGGCTCTGACGCACGTGTAGTTGTCTGGCACTGCATCAATCTCACCATAGATCACACACACGTCGCCAACAAAACCCTCGCTCGGGGTCTCTTCTCGCTTGACGGCAAGGTACAATGTATACGGCGACTGCGTCTGGGCAAGTACATTGCCCGTCTTCCCAGAGCATGTCTCGCGCACGACTTCAACGCCTTCGGGCACGCGCTCGTCCCCCCGCAATACCAAAATATCGGAAATTGGCCACTTGACACGCACGTGGTGGGACGTCTGCGTGCCGGTGATTGCTACTGGTCGACCTCGCCCGTCGCCGATCGTGCCGCTCAACGTGTGGACGTTGCTTGTGTCCCCGGCGCCAGGCCGAAGCTCGACGTCAAACAGCTGCGCTTGCTTGGTCTTGGAACTCGTCCAATGACCCGTCACGCGAAGCACACGATTGGAAGGCGTGCTAGCGGATTTGTCACCAGCCGACACTGTCGACCAGGATGACGAGGAAGTGGTCGCGATCGCGGTCATGTCGCCCTTGTCATCGAACGAGCCCTTGACCACCAGACCGTCAGGGATAGCGTCAGAGATGGAGTGAATTCGCACAGCCTTCCGAGCTCGATCGACCGCTTCATCTGCGAGCCAGTCACCCTTGAGCAGTGTGGCGACGGCACCAGGACTCGTCGTATCTGTCGGTGCGAGCGGTCGGTTTCCATAAACATCAATGACCTCATAGTCGTTGTATTTTGGCACTTGCCGCGGAGCACGAAACACATCCACTGCGAAAATGGGGTTGCCGTGGCCGCGACGAATCGCTAGGATATCCGGCGTCGTGCCTTCTTCCACTGTGCTTGACGGACTGCCGAGAGTCTCCCAACCTTGTTCGAGGTACGCCGCCGCGTCGGTCGCTGCAATGAGCTTCAAATCCGTGATACAGGGATCCGACCCACCCACTTTAAACGCCAAATACTGCTTCACTGCGTCTTCGTTCATGCGATTCAGCACGTGGTCGACCATGCGGTACCCTGGGATGCCCGTGTTGACAATCTTCATATCCGTGATGGGCATATCACAACGGTAGCAGAGAAACACCTTCGTGGCTTCCCCTTGGTTGAGGTCCACGCGGATTTGCTTGAACCCGTCGGGCACGGATTCTGTGCCGTAAATCACTTGGAGGTCGGTGATCGGTGAGCCGTTCAGCTCGCGTCGAAAGAACAGATACACTTGCTTCTTGCCGCCCATAACGACTGTGCTTCCACCGATATTGAGGTCGAGTTCCACGCGCTCGTACCCCTCAAGCACGGGTTTTGCATCGGCAAAATTAACCACTTTAACAACGAGGTCCGTGATCGGTAGTTCACTACTCGCACCATCAAAATTGTCGGTGGTTGTCGTCGTTGTAGACGAGACTTCGGGTATGCGCTTCACACACAGGTAGACGTACGGCACGCCATTGCGATCCTTGTTGAGATTGCTGTTGAGACGTTCGTAGCCCAATGGCGTCGAGATCTCGGACGAAATGCCAGACACAGCCGAGATGTTTGTGATCGGCGTATAGCGAAGGTCGATCATGTTGAGCAGCATCTCCCAGAAATACTCGCGATTGATCGATTTTTTCCCACAAACTTTGCAGGCAATGATCGTGGCTTGCGTGCCGCCAAAGATATTGTCGATCCCGTGGGCAGTGCTGTGGTGTTGGTTCAGTTGCTGGGATAGCGAGTCAATCAGAAAATGAGCGAAATCCGACGTATCCTGTTGGCGACCAGCTTGAAACGTGGTGGGGAGGCATCGCTGAAGCACGTGCGAGTCGAGTTCTGGCCGTTGCGAGGCAATCAAGCGCGCAAACAAATCTTGGATCGACCGCAGTACATCACCTTGACTGCCGGATCCCATGTCGACCGGCAAGTTGGCGTAATCGTCCATTTTCGACGACAGAATCAAGCGACGAAACGCTTGCGTGAGAAAGAGCGACTGCAGAAAACTGTTCTGGTAGCAAACGTTGGTCAAGTTCTGCTTCATGTTGATCAGTCCCGAGTAAAACGGCTGTAGACCGGCGCTTGGCTTGGCTGGATTCACTGGACCAAGGCCTCGAAAATCATTGGCGAGTGGCGATGCGACGCATTTCCATTCGCCTGACCCATCACCGCGAAACCATTTGCCGTCAAACCGAGTCAACCCGCGATCCCACGAGAGCGACACGGCATTTTCTTGCGACTGGGATACCTTCTTGAATCGGCCGCGAAGCGTCCACGGCGTCGAGGACTCAGATGAGAGGTGTGCAAGTCCACGCACGTACCCGTCGTTTCCTGCGTACTCCCCTTCCATGTACTGGGCGATGAAAGCGCGATCTTCAACGGTCACGCTGAGAGCACCTGCGGTCGAGTCCCACGCTGTGTCTGCCAACGCCTTCTGCAAGTCATTTCTCTCTATCGACACGCTATCCGTTGCGAGTGCGTTGTCCAATTGCAAACGAGCCAGTCGTTGTGCATTATCGACGATCGCGTTTCCTTCGAAAAGTCTCACTGGGTCAGCGTCAGTTTCCATCGCCGTCGCCACCAAGACAGCCTCAGTTGTCGGAACTGGCTCGCCCACGGGAATACTAATTGGCACAACGGGATCCGCAACGGGAACGGCTCGCACAGTTTGGCACATGAAGCATACGTTGTCGGCGGGCTTGTTCTCCATGGTGCAGGCCTCGCAGTACCACGGCGACGTCGGCGGTGACGCAACCGCTGGTGTCGATTCGGTGTGGAGCTGACTCTCGGCTGCATTGTACAGTGTCACAAGACCATCTCGTCCAGGTTGCTCGATCGGGGGATCGCTTGACGGACGCACCGAATCGCAAATCGTACATTTCGCAGCTTCACCCGTGTTGAGATACGTACAAGCAGGACACGACCACTCGGTTGGTATCTGGATCGGCGGCGTGTCGACGATAGGGACGGGCACCAACGCACGCGACGTTGATTCCGGTGCACTGGCACCAGTACTCGCAGGTGGCGTGCGACCGAGCACTGAGCTGCTGGGCGCGGCATTGGCACACACAGTACACTCACGGACATCGGCGGCGTTGACAACAGTACATCGACTGCAGTGCCACTGCGCGACCCGAGGAACTGACTGACCGACACTTGGAAATTCAGACGCTGGAACTGGTGTGACGCACTTGCAAGACCCACCACGCATTGCGCACGCACAAGCTGTGATCATCGAGCCCATGTACACCAACTCGTGGCCATCGTGGCACGTCAACGCGCACACAGTGCATAGACCTGCGCCATGCACGACACCGCATGTCTGACAACCGTAGGTTGCTTGTTCCATTGCGCTACCGTCCGACGAAGTTCGCGTGCACGAAATCGTTGGTACATCGTGCTCAGATGCGCCGTGGCTTCCACTGTCGGTATCAGTCGGCGATCCTTGCTTGAGCCGGGGATAGATCTGATGCAAAGCGCTCACACCATGCTCCTGGTGGTCGATCGTCTCGAACGTCCATTTCGTCACGTCTGAAGTATACACCAGCGGCGTTGTCGACAAATTGGAGTGCAGCATTGGAGAGGTCAAGATGATTCCCGTGCGCACACGCAGCAGGGATTGGAGATCCAGCGCCGTCTCAATGTCGACACCAACCTCCACTGTGGCCCCCGATCCGAGTACTTCAATGGTCATCACATGGGCAGGTCGTGTATAAGAGACAGCGAGACCTGTGCGCACGTCCGAGCCGAGCGGCAAGCCTGACGTTCGGCACAATTGCAGCGGCTGGCGGTTCTTATAAATGTAGACAGCGACGCTCGCTGTATCCGTCGGTGTGTTTTCGGCGGCCGTGCGCTCGAGGACGACAAAGAGAGACGAGTCTCGGTAGCGGTTTTCACTAATCTCAGCGTCGTATGAAAGACCAAGACTGGAAGCATCCGCAATCAATGTTGGCGCATCCCAAAACGACGCCTTGCACATGGCGAACACGAGTCGGCTCGCATGCGACGGAAGCAGCTTGGCCGAGTCGAGCGTAATAACCGACCGAAATCCGTCGGCGATGGAGACACGTGCGTTGTGCCAGATGGCAGAAGGATGGCCGAGACGCAAGGCCGATCCGCCTTGGGCATCACAGTGGGCTGCCTGTCCGCTGATCTCAAAGTCTCCAATTGCGGATGTGAAGTATTGGGTGATAGGAATCTTTCCAACGGCAGCAAACGGAGCAACCAGCAACCCGTTGGTCGGGTAATCAGTTGAACCACCTCCGTCCGTCGTGGTGACGCCAAACACTGTCGCGTGGTTGTCGTGCTTCGACACGTCTTGCAGAATCCGATGTGAGTTGCCAACCAGAGGGAAGTATCCGATCAGCCCAGACTCGATTCCTCCCAACGCCTCCACAGGTGAGTAGAGCGACCGCGCGTTGAGGTCGCTCCATATCCTCAAATCGAGGATCGCACCGTGAAAGCACGACTCCATTTGCTGGCCGTCGTCACTGATATTTCCACCAACACTGACCCACGAGGACCGTCGAGAAGGAATACGCGCTTGGTCGGACATGCCGCGATCGAGTTCGCCCGCCACGATACCGTCCACCACAATCTGGAAAAGCCGCTTTCCGAAGAGCAGCGCAACGTGATGGAATTGATCATCAACGAAGGAGGCACTCGTGGTGACAACGTGCAGTCCGGAACCAATGTTCAACACCAGTGACCCCGACGGCTGCTGCACAAACAGCTCGAATTCTCCGGTGGCAAGGATCGTCTGCTTGGTCAGCTCACTCGAAGCTCCTTCGACTTGCATCCACAGCTCCAACGCCAACTCTCCATATGTCGACAATGAATACGTCTTCTCCAGGAGTATCACCCGCGAAGATTCACCGCGAGGCGAGTACGCGAAGGCAGGAATGGCGTTCGAATCCACCATAGCAGTGGCGGAGGCTTCCCGGAGGCTTTCGCCAAGGTCAAACTGCACGCTCTGGGTCTCTTTCTTCGCGAGCCACACACCCGACTGCTCGCCGCGCGACCACCGCACACGCATAAACGTGTGGTCGGCATCAAACGCTGCCTGAAATGGCGCCGGGTTCGTCGTTTTCGCGCCTGCCGGTGTGGTCTGGGAGCTCGTATTCTTCGGTGCATCGGTGCCGCAAGTCGCGCACTTGGTCGCACGGCCTTCGTTTGTCAGCGTACACGCTCCACACGTCCACGGCTCGGCCTGTATGACCGGCGTCACAAGCTGGACCGTGCCACTTGTGGCTGCTGGCTCAACTATTTGGGACCAGTGTCCTTCGAGTTGCCAATTTGTACCCGTTTCAGCACGACTTGGATTCTGGAGCGGTCGAAACAGCGCGCCATGAAGCTGCATCTGCGTCTTGGTGCGCGTATCGTTAATGGTCGCACGGACGTTGTACGCTAGCACATTAACGGCTTTCTTAAACGTGATGGATCCCGCATTCTGCGGCGTAGTTGCGACCGCCGCGTGCTGCTCGCTTGAGAACTCGTCTTGCACCCACTTGCCTTCAATCGTTGGGAGATAGTTGTTGAGCGCCGTTGCCGGCAGTATCCACGTTGCATCACGCAAGGCGGCTTCGCATTCGGCGATCGGACGGTGTGCGAGTGCGGCGGAGAACGCGTCGACGAGACTCGTTCGAATCGCTGTGCACTCGGCTTCGTACGCGCGATGGCAGTGAGTAAGCGCCGCTGCGGCAACGAGGAAGCGTTGCGTCAGCGCCTCGTGGCCAACGGCAGCGATCAACGGCGCGAGCGTTGCGATCTGCACTTGCGCACGCGCCATGAGCTCGCCACTGTGCTGGAAGCCCAGCAGAATCGCTCCGTAAAAGTCCATCAGTAGAAGCACACCATCGCTGTCATCATCTTCTAATCGGTGCTGGATGGCTTCGGCCACGATGTCGACTAGTGCCAGCGACGCAAGCTGCAAGACGTCCCATCGTTTGGCCACTTTAAGACCGTGGAACGTCGCTCCCGCCAAGCGCACAATCCCTCTGCTTGAACTTTGTTTGTCCGCAATGCCAATGTCGATCAGCATCTGCATGCGCGTGACCAACGCGTCTGCCGTCACGTCCATCGTCGCGACGAACACGCCAACGTCACGCGCGGTCTCTGGCGCCAATGCGTCCCAGAAAGTGCGATCTTCGGGTGCAAGCACGTTCTCCACACCAGCGTCGGCTATCGTACGGTGATCCGCAGCGGCCAAAAGCGTCGCCAGACGCGTCCCGAGCGCGTCCAGCGTCGCGATCGGCGCGCTAGGATTGCCCATTGATGTCAGTCAGATCCTCTTGTCTCGCAGTTTCCCCTCAACACTCGCCCCTCCTCTAGGTTTTCGCCTGCGAACATGGGTGACGGCATCAATAATTGGATGAAAATACACACATAGCAATATAATAGCCAATCACTGGAGAAAACTTCTTAACGGTTAAATAAGAACAACGACCGACACCTACTTCAAGGGATGAGAAGTCGACGGCGATGCAAATCGATCTTGAACTCCCACGCGAGTTGCTGCGCGTACGTGGTCACAAATAGCGAGTACATCGTACCGCTGCAGTAAATCTTGAGCGCGTAGAGACGCCCTGGCTCGCGCCGGCTCTTGGCGCCTTTCGCGAGCAATGACGACTGGATCAATTGTAGCTTCGACAGCTCCAAACTCGCGACCTGCTTGGCTGTACTGTGGGCAAAGAGGTGGAGATGTGTGTCCGTGAGCACACCCCAGCGCGTGACCATTTCCTTCCGCACGGACGTCGGTGTCTGCGGCAGATCGCCAGACAGCGGTGACGTGGTGGACAGCGGCATTGAATTGCGGCGGCGTGGCCAGCCAAAAAACGAGTTGGAGCGGGCTGTGGTGACTGTCGGTGTCATTTGAAACTGGCCGCTCATGCATGAGTTGCGAGAGGTCAACGGCGTCACCGCACAGCACACCGTCCCCATGACGAAGCGGTGCAGTCCCGTGAGGTTCTCGTCGACGGGAAACGTCCACTTCCCCATTGGCACACTGGATTCTGTTCGCTGCTTCTCCCATCCCGTCTCGAGCGATACAACGCACTGGCCGAGGAAGCGCAGGCGTCCAGACGTGCTGACGCCAACAACCGTCAAGACGATCTCGCATCGACTGGAAATCATGGGCACAAAGAACTCGTCGTTCCACGTTGGGAGGTTCACGTGCGTACACTTGGCCGACGTGAACTGGAACATGAACGGGCCGTACGGCTTCTTGAGAATGCGGATGATGCAAAACACGGACGTAACGTCGCGAAAGTCGCACAGCATTTCGAGGTTCATGACGCTCATGACGCGCACTTGCGCGGGACGACCGACAGCGCTCGTGAGGCGAGCGCGTTCTCGTCTTGCCAAGTAACATCGAGCAACGCGTTGCAGTACGCATGCTGCAAGGGCACGCCGCGGTCGCTCGTTTTCGCATGTCTCTTCTCGGACAAGAAGTGGCCGCGCGGGTGCGTCCGATGTGTCTTCCGTACGATTCAATGCAGCACGCGGTGTGAAGCCCAGCGCGACGAGACCTTCAAGAGGCGGTGTGCCTGGCATGTCCATCTCCGGAGTCATGACAAGCGGTGCTTGCGACGGGTCGGGAGGGTACCGGACGTGGCGCAGCTCCGTGTCTGTCGAAGCCGGTGGACGAGAGACCGCTTGACTACCGCTGGCAGAAGAAGGAGAGGGCAGTGGCGGAGTGGACAGCGCGTCCGACGCAGTGGGTTTGTTGGGAGCAGAACTTGTGTCGGCGGCAGGCATGGTGTCCGCCTTCCCGGTGTCTCGCGAGAGAATGGCTGCCATGAGGAAGGGCAATTGCGGAGACGATATTGGCAGTCCAGTCTGGGCTCAAAACTTCGACCTAATAAAACCTCGAACGTTGTTTGACTTGGGCAAAGTATGAAACGAGAAAAACCTTGAGGTCAGCGACAAGGACGCTGGACGAATCGACTGCCCATCAATGACCAGCATGGGCATCGCCAGAATGCGAACTACCCGACTCCACATCATACCAATACATGCACTTTTACACAAATATAGAATTCTGTCTGGCCGCACATACTTCTTACACACAATGCTAAGTGATAAAAACCCTGGCAGGACCATTCCCTCGTACGTGCCGACTCCGAAATCAACTGGATCAGTTGGCCCGTAGCCGGCGCGACGAGGCTTCGCTGTCGGACGTTCGTATCGTGCCGAGTCTCCACGAGAGTCTCTGGGAGCGCACTTCTTCGGAGCCAACGCCTACGTCGAGCGCGGGTTGAAGGCTCCACGTCCAAAGATATCATACAGCATAAACAAACATACCAATCTAGCACTTAGGAGCCTCCATCTTAGAATGGCTGTTTGATCTGTGTGTGGTCAACCCTGGTGGATGGATCAGAGACGCGAAACGACCATCACTCTGTGTAGTTTACTGTATCAGACATTAGTATTGCTGTTCAAATGGCAATCCCCGCCAAAAGGCACTCATGCAAAACAAGGAAATCTCCAGTGGCGACTTCAATGTGGCCATGATCAACATCGCTCGCGGCGGCGGTGACGCGGCGTAGACAAGCACGCACATACTACCAATAGCAGCATGCAGTCCCTACTAGACACGTTCGGTCAGTCGACGAGCCGTGGGCTCGACAGCGAGCAGCGTGGCGAGAGCGATGACGCACGGTATCCAAAAGAAGCGATTGCTACGACGTTTCTCAAAATCGACCACTTCAACGAACGGCTCGGCGCGATTCGCAAGCAAATCGCAGAGCGTCGTCAGGACCAGCTGCGCCCACTCGCGGCGGTGGACGCGTGGCAGCGAAACAACGCCAATGTGGACAATGCACGCCTCGCGCAAGTCCAAACGACGACGCCACTTGATACTGCATCCTACAAGCCAATCACCTTACCCCGACTACCGAACGGAGTCGGTCCGGTGCGTGTTACGGAGCCACATTTTGATGGGCGACTGCTGGCCATGGACGCGCTTCGGTCCCGAGAACTCTCAAAGCACCAATACGACTCGGCGTGGGAGACCCTCCAGCGCGCAGAACAGGACGCTGCTGCGTCAGTGCAAGACGCGGAACGGCTCACAGAAGAGGCTCGTATCGCGATGGTTTTGTACACGAAGAACGAGCGAAGTTGGAACTTTGACGAACGAGCAAGACGATATCAGGAGGTCATGCAGGCGAAGAAAGAAGCCGAGGGAGCGCGTCTTAAAGCGGACGACGATCGCATCGTTGTGCAGTGTCAGCGATCCCAACTTGTCGATCCGTATCGATCACTCCGTAGCCGCAAGAGTCATCTTCATGGTCAAGCGAACGCAAATGCATTAGAACCGATTATCCCGTCGAACCAAGAAACTGTTTACGTGTGGATTCTCGCCTCGCCGCTTCTCACGTTGCCATTTACCCCGCGCGAAAGTACCCCGGGTTCCGTGCTCGCTGGAGAGAAAGAGCTTTCGACTCACGTAATGTATTACGCCGCCACCTCCGCAATGCAAGTGCTCGCATCCGACAACGGAAGCAGTGAGAATGACAAACCGCCGTCGGACGGTTGGCTATGCTGCACCACCCACGGCGTCATGCCGCCACCGATCATTACACTCGTGACGGCCTCCGTTGAAACGTGGCTTGTTTCGGAGGCGGGTGCGACTCATCTCAATGGTAAATATCTCTTCAGTGGCACCCACAATGGGACTCGCAAATTCAAGAGCGCGGCTGGCGTCGAACTATTTCGCAAGGAGCTGCCGAAGACGTCAAAAATCATTAGTGGCTTCACCGATGCGACGTCGGACCCAGTGGATGAGAGCCATTCTGAGAACTCAATCGGTGCGTCAGGAAATCAGTCGGATCAAGTGCCAAGTATACTGAGACCGCTTGAGCAAAACGAAAACGACTTCCAGTCGATGGGGAAGATTGGTGCGTGGATGAGTAACGACACGATGCTTCAGAAACAAAGGAGATTAAGGGATTCTAGATCCGGCCGGCCAGATCGTCCTCAGGATGGAGACCACATCCTCGCGCAAGAGACCAGTAGCCAGCGACTCGACCCGACTGATGTGGTGCTGTCCCGCCCAGCAGCGAGCGCCGAGCTGTGTCGTGAATGGGTTTTATTTATGCGTTGTTCCAGGCGAGTGGATCAACCAATGTCAGACGCTCCAAAGCAGAATTTTGGTCTTGGATGCCTTAAACGTCACTACTACATTTCAGTCAGTGAGAAGGAGGCAATGACGACGTGGGCACATGAGCAAGAAGCATGGCTAGAGAAAGCCGTCCTCTCTGCAATAATCCGACGCGAAGCATCTCTCCAGCGCGTCTCGCGTTTGTGTCAGAAGTGTATGTCCAAGTTTCAACAGGATTTGCGGGAGGAAACCGAAGTGGCCGTCAACAAGATTCTCCGTGAACTCAACACGATTCGATTTCTAACGGTGAAGGTGCTGGAGGTTATCGAAGTGTGGCGATCGCACGCAAGAAAAAGAGGTTCCACGCGATACGAGAGTGGTGGCGAAATCGACTCGTCAAGACTTTCAAATCTGGGGTGGTTTGCCTCCATAACTGTCAAGACCGGAAAGCTGCTCTTCAAGTCGTCACATGCATTCGTGTCCAAGTTCAAACGGTTCTGTCGCCCAGAAGATCCACACGGCCAACCAGAAAGACGCTTGGTGTTTTTAGGTTCCTTTTCAACGCGCGATGAAGCCGAACTCGCCTACGATGAGTTTGCGAACGCGGAAGCGCGTCGTCTGAACACCACTGTAGCTCACTTGCCACGACGGCGAAATGTATTTCGTTCCTGTGGGAAACACTTTTCGGTTGAAAGCGAACGGCTCGGACCAGATTACTGCATCGAATGTGCGGGGAAGCAGCTGTCTACGGGGAGTGGATCGACTTCAGGCGTAAGCACTTCGGACGAATGGAACCCGCCATTCTTCTTTCCGTCCGGCCGAAATTATATTCTCAAGCTGGCCAACGACCTTGACTTTCTTGATCAAGTTTTGCCCCTGAAGAATCGTCTAAGCAACCAGCCATCAACCACATCAGACACCATAAGGATCGGCGCCTTCCCGCTGCTCGGTAACGTATTCTTACTACCACGAACTCCAATAGAGGATCCGGACTTGGTCTTCTTCACATCGCTGAATGGATCTGGGAGCATCCCCTGCCTTCGAGGAAGCATTAATAACCAGCACGACGAAGAGGACGAATTAATGGAAGAGGCGCTCGACGTTGATCGTATCCTGAATGCTCAACAAGTTTTCGTACAGGAGATGCAGATCTATCATCCTGACCTGTTCCAGCGTACCGTACTAGACGACGCGACAAACCAACACGAAGGCACGCAACAGTCGGTCAGAAAACGAATACAAGACAATCCTGAAAACGCACGGCGCATCGTTCAAGCACTCTACTGGGATCGATGTGCAGCACTGAGAATCGAACAGGAACGTGCTCCGCTTCCCTTCCGGCAGCCGAATGTGTGGTGTCGACCGGACGCTGGAGAATGGGCCAGCTTACTTGTTCGAGGGAGGCATCAGCAGCACATTCTTTTTGAGAACCGGTTGGCAAAGGCTGGCAAGGAGACACAGGAGCGACGTAAGAAGACTTTAAAACTCATTCGCAAGCTCTTGAAGACCCCCATCTACTTCATCACCTCCAGGGACATCATTCGTGCGGTGATCGCCGAAGGAGAGCACGTGAAAGGCGACGTCGTCCTCCTTGAAGTCAAGTCAGCCTACAAACTCCTCGATAAATATGATGCGTGGTGCTCGAAAGCCCGGCATGTCCAGCGATGGTACCGCGGTGTACGAGGACGTCGAAGAGCGCGTGCGACTCAAAGAGCGCTCCACTTTGCCCGCTTTGCTCGAAAAAAGTACTTTGAAACTGTGAGCACCGTCTCTACCGAGTTTTACACCCAAGTTGTTGTCCCTGGCGCGCTCAGGGCAGCGACAAGAAAGCTGAGGCAGCCTGTCTACTCAAGAACGGTAAAGATTGATGGTGAGCTGTTGGTTGTGAGTATCCACGCCACAGACTCAATACCTGCGCCACCCGAACTTTCTCGTCACAGCTCCCGCCCGAAGTCATCGATGTGTAAATGGTGTGCTCGTCGATTCCATGTTATAGCCAAGTACGAACCGCGGGCAGACACATTCCAGGTGGCGTCGCCAGTGTGCTGCTGCTTGCTAAATAGCCCGACAAAAAATTCTTGGGAATCTTGGGTGATTCGAGCCTATAATCCGCTGAGCAACGTCATCTACCGACTCGTAATCCAGAACGAATTGGTCACGCAACTACTCAAATCCCAACGGGTCCTGAAAGAAGAAACGAGTGCCAAGCGTAATGCATATAACCCCCTATTCACATGCAAGGCTATGACGAAGTCAGTGGAAGACGCGGCGAGCTTTGGCAACTACGTTGATGCGTTGGCGAGGAGAGCGTTCGACGAGTGGACGAGCTGGAGCATCCTGAGTGACGAAGCGACTCAGAGAAGAAAGACCGCTGAAATTGACCTGGAGCGAGCTCGCGAACGTGTGGTGGATCTCGCCAAACGCTTCGAGGTTGCCATCGGCGATGCACGCCGAGCTCTAGACTTTGAATCGCGACCATTCGAAGAAGCGCAAGCCTGGGATCCGCTTGAGAATGCGAATGACTGGAGACTTCTCGTGCACAAGCGTCACACACAGAAGGAACTTGCGTCTGCTGTGGTTGAGGCCGACCGATGTCGTTTTGAACTCTTCCAAGCCAAGGCAAGTGAAAGCTACCTTCGGGTCGAGTCTGGGCATCGCCGAACCACGTATGAGTCGTATTGGAGACGACTCGTCGAGCAGCAACAAGCCGTGGTTAACGCCCGCACCATGGAACTTGAGACGCATCGAGCAAAAGCTGTACGCATTATGGCTCAGGTGTGCACCGTTTGGCTCGCATTGCGCGACACGTTTTTTGCTCCTACCCGTCGGGCACTTGTTATCGCCCCTACGATGTGGCGTCAAGAAGACATCGCGATGGGTCGAATGCTCATGATCGCGGTACCTGGTCTTCAGCGCGGGCGAAATACGCTTCGCCGGCGGGCACTGCAGCTCTCCGATTCGGGGAACAACAGCGGCCGGAGGTGTCAACGTTTCATCGTGGACGTAAGTGCGTGGACGACACGCTCAAAAGCGGAAGCCGGCGAGGCACGCAATATCTGGGTTACAGCCTACGATCCAGTGACCGCACACATTCAGCGAGTGTATTTGGAATGGGAGCTAGTTCAGCTTCTCGCGTCCGCTGCCGTGGTTCGACGCACACAGACATCGGGCCGGGACCGGTGGGCCAGAATCGCGGACAAGCTGCTCTCTCTATGTATGCTCGACCGCTTCACGGGAGCGTTTACTCTTCGGAAGCTGCAGTTCTATCACCATTTGCGGCTGCTACAACCTCACTTTTTGGCAAGTAGATGGTTCCAAGATCTTAAGCGCGGGCGAAAGTGCGGCGATGGGGATGAAATCTTTCGGCAGTCGGTCACGATCAGCGGGAAGCTCTGCATTGCTGTCGTATACGAGAATTGGGGTGATCTCGTCGTGCGTGTGTATCGGTCGTCATCGGCAAAAATATCACACTTGCGAGTTCCCCTCGATCTCGTTTTCAAGCTGCTCGCGCAGAAGCCACTATCCCTTCATCTGTGGATATGCTGCTTGAAGTCCAATCGATATGCAGCTGCTGTCATCACAACAATCTTGAAATTCCTCCGATTCGCAGACAGTGACGACGAGTTGACTGCTGTTGCTCAAGCAGACGTCAGTACTCCAGACGCGGTGAATACACTGTGCATAGCAGCAAAAATTCAGCAGCGGCGTGTCGTCTTACGGTTCAGAAACACTACAGGAGGAGACGTAGAGATCCGTGCGTACGACATATCTCACAACCAGACATTTCATTTGCATCTGGAATGGGAGACTATTCGACGGGTGCTGAAATCATGTCACCAGTCGGCGTCGAGCTCTTGCACTGCGCGGCGGAGGAATCTGACGCTCACACGCAACCGTCGCGAGCTGTGTGCGTGGATTACATCGCGACTGCAGTTTCAGAGTCTTCTTGAGCATCCAGAAGTTTTGGCGTCATCCGTGTCGCCTCTCGTCAGTGGCGTCCAAGTGCGTTCAAGTTTTCTGCTTTTTAACGAATGGATCTCGAACAGCGTCCGCAATCCACTTCGAGCGATCCCTCAAGCCCACATCGATCGATTCGCCGTAACAGCCAATGCTTCTCTGTTCCATGGACTCGCACATGAACAGCTTGCGTTTGTGGCGCAGACACAACTGCCTTATAGTTACGACAAGGCCCTGATCGAGACACGCGATTACATCATAAGAGGCACTGTTGCAGCGGAGCTGGGTCCGTCCGCACGGCAGCTCAAGGTCGACCTATACACGACTACCCATCAGTTGTACGCTCGCGTTCGTCGCGAGATAGCGCAGGAAACCATCTCACGTCACGAGCGAGAAGAACGACAATACATGGAGAAGGAAGAGGGTCTTGCATTGCGCCAAGATATTCTTGAAGCCTGTGGGTCGGCTAGAAGTGACCTTGTGAAGTGCTGCGTGGCGCTACGAACGGCAAAGCAAAACATCGACATTCGTATACTCAAGACGGAGCCACTGTTCGACGAGCTCATTAAGTGCATGACAGAAAAGATCGTTGCGCAAGGGAAAAAGAGACCGGCAGTACGAAAGCCCAAAGTCCACGCTGGAACGAGGGACGAGGATCAAATTGACGTGAGGGCAGTAGTACTGAAACTGCTCGCATCGGCCTGCCAGCACAATGACGGAGGAGTGTACGCCATCCTCGTTCGTCAGTCTTTCGGTTTCCACGGAACACTGCGGAACCTTGCTCGCCAAATCGAATTGGTCGAAGCGTACCTAGAGACTGTCTCGATGCCGGCGTTTAAAGTTCTTGACGATCACGCAAAAGAAGTAGTTAAGCAGGACGCGTCTCTGGTGCTTCTTCAAAGCATTCGACTCAACTTGCTCAACTCGCGTCGCTACTCCAGTCTGGTTGACCGTGAGTCTGAGCCAAGCAACGATGGGGTTATTGAGGAGGAGGAAATGATGCAATCGCCTGCTGCAATACCACAAAGCGAAGTCCTGAGCTGCGTGGAGGTTGAGGCGTCACGTTCGGATTCATCGTCGGCGTTTCTTTTGCAGGCGACAGGTGCGACCGAGGAAGTGCGCATTGGATCAAGTCTCTTTTTCTCGGGGCAGTCATTCTTGGATATTGCGACTACGGTTGCACGAGAACTGACGTCCATATTCCGGCGAGTCGTGGGTGGTAGAAGGATGTCGTCGGTGATGCAGCTTCACGTGAAGCGTGTGCCGCTTGGACTCATCGTCTTCGACACGCTCTGGTCGATCGACGCGTCGACACGGTCTTGTCCGTGGAACGCGCGTGCGACGGCGCTCGCACTGGAGCCTGTCGCGGGGCTTGCAGTCTTCATGCCAAACATGGAGGTTCTGTGTGCGTCGGCATTCCACACTGCCGAGTCCCTGTATCAGTCCCTGACGTCGGTCGTACCCCATGAAATCCTCAAGATGGCCCGAACGTCATCATCGTCCATCGGTGCTGAGCGACGGCGCACAGTGCAACGCTCTAAGCAGCTCTTACCATGGAAGCAACTGTCGGTGGAGCGCATGCAGACGGCGAGGCGGCTGCGACAGCAACGCCAGCGTCACGGCTTGGTGATACGTGCAACCGACGAAGATCGCGAACGAGAGGAGGGAACACTCGCAATCTACACGACCAGTGGCCATCACATCGAGTGGCTGTTGGGAGACGGGCGAGCTCACCACCTCGACGCCAGTGCTGTAGCAGCTTTTGTGGATTCGTTGCGATTGCAAAGAGCCGAGCAGTGGATACTCTCACTCGATGGCGAGAACCAACTGCAACTTTTATTTGATGAGCCGCAGCGAAGGCAGTTGGTTCCGTCTGAGCTGGCGACCAGTGCACTCTGTTTCGACCACGTACGAATCGACGCGGACGACTGGCGACACCCCAAGCGTTTGATCTTCTCGTGCAAAGAATTGCAATCGCGTCAGCACTATTTTGTGGATTGCTCATTCACACAACTGGTCCACCAGCATTCACATGACGAGGTCCAAGGTTCCGTCCATTGGCGAGGGCCACATCTTCCTCTTCCAGTTGCAGCATCGCGGACGCTTGCATTGGCTGTCGCCAACAAGTTGATCTTTTGTTGCAAGAATGGCGCGTGGGGTCTCCACCTCATAAAGCCAGCAGATCAAACGGCATTGCCACTGAGTCCGTCCGAGACTTCAGCGTTGGCATCTACATTACCACGTCGTTTATCAGAAGTGGAGACTGTGGGAGAGTTGATGGGACTTCCAGAACTGCCGCCGCTGCAACACATCCGCGAATTTGAGCTGCAGCGAGCGATTCACAGGTGTCGCTGGCGCCGCTACATGAAACACCAGAGCTCGATCCGCAGGGTCGCAGTCGTACGCCAGTGGGAGCAAACCTATGCTGCTATGTTGACTCGTCAGTTGCCTCTGGAATGGTCTCAGATGATACAAGAAGACTGGCTCGCACAGGAGCATCGAGGTGTGCTCACGCTTGATGAGAAAGAAGTGAAGAAGCTCACGCAAGCGTGGGGTCGCGTTCATCAGCGCCGGCTCGGATCCAAAGACGGCTCCACAGGCACAGTCACAGATGTCGCCCAGTGGCTCATGGATGTGGACAAAGAGATGGGGGCGAAAGATCATGAGAAGAACAGCGCTGCTGAAACGATCGCGCGCTTCGAGCGCCAAGCGCAGCAATTCCTCTCTGCCATGGAGAAGACAAACTGGTGGCGCGACAAGCACGCCAAAGACGAGCCATTGATGGTCGATAATGCGGACATTGCCGAATGGTGGCGACAACAACGGCATTGCTGATGAGGTGATGTAGTGTAAAAAGCGTGCGCGCTATGAACGCGGACGGATGGAGTGCGATTTTTCTTTTTTGTTAGATAGAAACCCAATCAACCAAAAAGGAGCTGAACAAACAGATCACATCGTCAATATTCACAACCAGATCACCAACACTGCAGTTCGAAGGTATGGTAGTATATGGGACGAGGCATGGATCATTAAATGACAAGTTGATTTCCTTGAAGACGAGTAGCCACAGCAAGTGGGTCAAGATATGTTGTATCAGAGGTCAGAAAAAGGAACTTAGCTAAATGAGCCCATCGGAAAAGACAGGGTACGTGATATATAAGAAGCACACGGCTATGTACGAACAGTCATGAGGTGCTACAAGGCCAGTAATGAACGTGTTGAGTAGACAACAAGAAATGAAGACGACGGAGAATCCGTTTCGGTATCGTCCACGATTTGCTGATGCTACCATCTCGTTCGTTTGTTCCAGTTCCTACGTCATGCAACAAGAGGAGTACACTCCACCCCCTCCCATCCAACACTGGATTTCTCAATCTATCCACAAATTGTAGTATTTCATGTTCTAGATCGTGAACTGTCCTTCCCGGTCACTCGCTCGCTCGCCAATCTGCTCTCCAGCAATACGGTCATTGAAATGACGAAGACGTGTCTGTCTGTGGCGTGCCATGTCGACTCCATTCAACCACCAACGACTGCATGGGATACAACTGCAAGTTCATTATGCTGGAGGGGCGATCGAGAATGAGTTTTGCTGCCTACTGCAGCGGCAGAGGCGAAGCCACACCGAATATTAATACCAGTCAGTAGACACACACACAGATGACCTCTTACAAAAATCTAGTCTTCTACAGACAATACCCAAACAAACGCTTGGGGTATGAAACGTGATGAACGCAAACTCAGCTCGAAATATTCACACACAATGGGATATAATAAGGTGTTAGTAATCCAGCCCAGGCGATTTCCCATCGTTCCGCCGCCACGGACGTTTGCGAAAGACAATGTCTTCCATAAAATCTCGTGTCGTGATCTGCGCCGCAGGTTCCGCTTTGGGATTGAGTACTTTATCAGGCCGGGCACGCAGAAAATAGGGCATCGACATCCGCCGCTGGGGTTCGCTGTCGACGGAAATGGGCGGCACGCGATGCAGCGGCGCCTTGATCAGTCCGTGGGTTAGAAATCCTAGCGTCTCGCCGGCAAAGACCGAGTAGTGGGTCGGCGCGGCGTCGGCCTCGACGTCGGTCCACGTCATGCGGTCCATGTTCCACATCTGGAGGCCGGGCACCGTCGCGACGGGCGAGACTGTGACCAGCCCGAGGTCGGCGTGGACTGCACAAGAGGAGTCGTCGGGGTGGGCGTTCGCGCCTTTGTTGCGGTAGTTGTAGACGCGCAAGACCGAGGGTCCGTATTGGTACGACTTGTCGGTCGTCGTGACGTCGGCTTCGCTGGCCGGCGACGGCGTCGTGTCTTCGAGGAGCTCCGTCAGCATCCACTCGGTATCGATATTCAGCACATCGCACACCGCACGCATGCAGTTGCGACCGAGGTCGTCGAGCAAGGTGAGCAGCGCAAGCATCTCCATGGCAAATGGCTGGTTATCAGCAAAGTACGCTGGCGGCCAGACCGTGCCGCTTGCCGCGATGGGCCGTCGCAGCTGCACGTACTCGCGATTGCGGTCTGACGCAAAGCCGACAAACCGTCCTTTTGAAATGCGCGTCGCCATGGGATCACTACTGTCGTCATCACTGTCGAGCCGCGCGTCCACACGATCGCGCCAGCGCTCGTCCTGCGGCCGTGCGAGCTGGGCGTCGAGCCACTGGCGTACGCTCTCAAACGCTTGTTGTGGGACGGCCGCCTGCGCTGGTGACACCTCGAGCCGCGCAAAGCCAAACTGCTGCATGTTGCGCACAAAGCGCATGCGCGCATAATGCCGCGCGACGGAGTGGTCGCGCTGCGCGAGCGCCGCGGCGCTGATGGGGCAATAGGGCGAGTCTGAGTCGTCGCCGCGCAGCACAGGCTGCCGTAGCAGCGACATGCTGCGCACGACCAGCGCGAGGTGCAGCACCGGCACGCGCTCGGGCTCGTACTTGGCGTAGAGCGAACCGGCCACCGTGTTGAGCATTACGAGTGGATACGGCGGGCTGTACAGTTCCTCGGCCGGCACGACAGCAAAGACGCTCGAACCGATCGGCAGCTGGAACTGCTCACGCAGCCAGAGCTCGAGGTCCATGAGCCGTGTACCAGGCGTGTTTGGGTCGTCGGGCGGCTTGGCGTAGACGAGCGGCAGCTGGAGTTGGCCGCTGACGACGCGCGCCTCGTAGTAAAAGACACAGTGTAGCGGCGATCGCGCGGCCAAGGCGAGCATGGCCTTATTGAGCGGCGGTGGAAGAGGCAGCGGCGCGGACGCGTCCACCGGTAACGATGGCGATGACGTGGCCTGGCCCATATTAATGGGGAGAGAGAGCAGGATGGAAGCGAGCAAATCCCGAGATTATGCGCCGACGTCGCGGAGGGTTTCATTGCTGCGACATTGGACTCAGACATTGTTGGGTAGTGGATACTGAGTCGGAGTCTGAGAATATATATTATGTTTCAGAGGCACCTTGAAGCTGTGGGTTTCGATACATTCGTTTTCACAGGTCCCTTTGCTTTTCGCCATAGCGCATTCAGGCCAGCGTAATTTCTGTATCTCTTCCATCCCGTAGATAAGCCGGCTGTCTATGGACCTCACCCGTCGCCCTAGCTTCTCGCGCGCGCCGCGGCCGCGGGAGGACGTCAGCGCCTACGCGCCATTGCGGACCGGCTCGTGGCGTCGTGAACGGTCTGTCTCCCAGGAGTTTGCGGCGCTCCTTCTCCCCGTAGCCAGCGACGCGCGCAAACATTTATCCTCCACGTCCTCCTCCTCGACCTCTTCTTCGTCCTCTGTTGGGACCGTTGGGACATCATCACAAGCAAGACGCGCCGCCCTCGTGCGCGTGCGTACTGATTTATATTCCTCTTTACATGTGATGCCGGTGGTGTTTACTGATATGGACGGCTCTGTGCGTACAGTGTTTCCAAGTGGGTATCCGCCTCGAGCAGATTTTACAGCCAACACGTGAGCGCGGCCGCAAGACCAAGATTATTTGCGCCGTTGGACCGTCATGTTGGTCGATTGACATGCTGGGTACGTGTTCTAGAACCTCACGCTGAGGGAGAACCTACTAATCTTTGTCCTCAGGCGAATTGCTGGACGCCGGCATGAACGTTGCGCGTCTCAATTTCTCCCACGGCGACCACGAACTGCACGCCACGAGTCTATCAAATCTGCGTCGCGCCGTCGAAGCGCGTCCGGGCTGCCACTGCGCCGTTTTGCTCGACACCAAAGGCCCCGAAATCCGGTCCGGCTTTCTCAAGCACCACAAGCCCATCCAACTCCACGCCGGCCAGCTACTGGTTATCACGACCGACTATGCAGTCGAAGGCGACGCGCGTCGCATCGCGTGCTCGTACGAACACCTTCCGACCTCCGTATCGATTGGCTCGAAAATCCTCTGCGACGATGGCAGTCTCGTGATGTTTGTCGAAGAGATCCGCGCCGATTCGATCGTCGCGCGGGTCCAGAACGACCACGTACTCGAAGAAAAAAAGAATATGAATTTACCCGGCGCAGCAATCCAAATTCCAGGGATTACGCTCAAAGACGAACACGATCTCCAGCACTTTGCGATTCCCCAGGCGGTTGACATCGTCTCGGGTTCGTTTGTGCGAAGCGCAGAAAATGTGCGTGCGATCCGCACGTGCCTAGGTGACCGCGGCCGCCACATCCGCGTCCACGCCAAGATCGAAAGCATTGAAGCACTGCGCAATATTGACGAGATCATTAAAGAAGCCGATGGGATCCATGTGAGCCGCGGCGATCTCGGTATGGAACTGGCCCCCGAACAGGTTTTCCTAGCTCAGAAAATGATTATTCGCAAAGCCAACCTTGCCGGTAAGCCGGTCGTGACCTCGACGCAGATGCTCCAGTCCATGACCGAGAACCCCGTGCCGTCCAGTGCCGAATGCACGGACGTGGCGAACGCAGTGCTCGACGGCACCGACGCCCTCATGCTCTCGGCCGAGACTGCCAAGGGCAAGTACCCACGCCAAGCCGTCGCGACCATGGCCAAGATTGCGCGCGAAGCCGAAGCCGCGATCGACTATGGCGAGCTCTACCGCGCCATGACCGCCGTGGCGCCACGGCCGTTTAGCATGGGTGAGTCGATCGCCTCGGCAGCCGTGGAGACCTCGATCGATGTCCACGCCAAACTGATTATTTCGTTTACCGAGTCGGGCGACAGTTCGAAATTACTAGCGAAATACCGCCCGGCGGCACGGATCCTCGCGGTCACAGCGTCCGGATCTACTGCGCGACAGCTATCGGGTGTCTCACGGTACGTAGTTGGGTATTTTCTCTGTTGAGAGAATGTGTGGGGAGCGTACTCACTCGAGTAATATTTGTAGGGGCGTGTCGGCGCTGCGGGTCGAGTCCATGGTCGGGGTCGAGAGCCTTACGAACAAAGCGATCGCGTACGCCAAGGAACAGCAGTGGATCGTGAATGGAGACAATATTGTGCTCATCCACGGACTCCAGGACGCTGTCTCGGGCGCCACGAACGTCGTCAAAGTCATCGAAGCTAACGCGGGCGGGTTCAAGAGTCCCACGAATTTCCACTTCAAGAACCTCAAAACCCACTTTTTCGCGTAAATCGTAACTCGATAGTTTGCTCTAGTAGATTTCCACTTTGAAAAGCCTGATAACGATATTTTGGCGCCTTCTAAATTTAATTTGCGAATCAGTGAGGACTGTGTGTTTCGTTGCGGTTTTCGTTTTGATGTCCGCCTACGGGCGGGAGCTGTATCACAAGCCCGGCTCACAGCTGACTTGCTCAACATCAGAGACAGAGAATGGCGACATCACTTCGTGCGCACAACTTAATGGCCAACAAACTTGCCAACTTCGCAATGGATTCCAAGATGATTATTACATTGTGGCCCCACAGATCTCAACATCTACTGTTGTCGCACCATCACCTACTTACCCAAATACATGAATTCTGTACGCATGACCTACAGTCCTGTCTGCTCAGTGCAGCAGACTGGAGGCCGCCGTGGGTTGCATATTGCATATTACTAGTGATACGATTTGGGATAGATTATCAATAGTTAGTTCTAAATCTAAAATGCCCAAACTTCAACCTCTAAAAACCATTTTTAGGGGTAGGTGTTGATCTGAGTCTCCTGGGCCAATCCGCTGAGAAATCTGAGTCGAACTGCGCTCTCCGATTTTTTCGACCAGCCATTTCAAGCCTTGAGCATTTGAGGCACAGGTGACCATGAGCGACGACGTGAAGATGGACGCAACGCCTGCCGCCACGGAACCGGTCATCCCAACCACAAACGGAGACATTCTACATGCCGCCGCGGTGACAGCTGCCGCCATCAGCGAAGAGCCACTGGCGCGTCGTCCGGGCGAGGCACTAGTCAAGCGCGAGTGCGTGTGACGCTTCGCGTGCACCTACTCTTCCTATTGATGTTGACACCATTCCGTTGGGTTGCCTCTGTCGTAGATACCTCAAGCCAGCCGAGCTGATCCCTCGCCCACCGGTCGATCCGCGCGACCGCACCGACAGCGAGCGTGACGGCGACAACGGCGAACGCTCGGGCAGCAAGCGCGTGCGCGGCACGTTCAAGAAGCGACCGATCGACGCCGTCACCGACGCGTCCGAGCTGCTGTGCCGCGCGGTCGCCGCTGGCGGCAGCTGCAACTTTTCCGAGACCTGTAAATATAGCCACGACGTTGACGACTACATGAAGCGCAAAGAAAAAGACTTGGGCGAGGCGTGTCCGCTGTTTTCCGCGTTCCAATTTTGTCGCTACGGCGTCACGTGCCGCTTTGCGCGCGCGCACACGGCCTCAGTAGACGGAACGCACCGCAACGTGGACGACCGTCCGCTCGACCAGCGCACGACCGACGATCCAACGATGCTTTTCGAAACCAACACACTGACCGACACGCTGCGGATGCAATTGCGCAAGAACACGTATCCGTTTCAATCGGCCCAGCAAACCAAGAAAAACAAATTCCAAAAAGGCGGCAAAGCGCCGCAGAACCGCAACCAGGAGAAGGCGGCCGAGCTAGCAGCGGCGGCGGCCATGGTCGTGGACGTCAGCGCTGAAGGCAATGGCAAAGCGGAAGCTGAGACCAAAGCTGAAGTGAACGCTGAAGCTGAAGCTAAAGCTGAACCCCAAAAGGAAGAGCTTCTGGCGGTCGAGGCGATTGAACCCACGGTCGAGGTCGAAAAGAGCGAGAGTCCGCTCCTGCCCGAGCGCAAGCCAGTCGACTTTAAGCGCAAGATCTACGTCGCACCGCTCACGACCGTTGGCAATCTACCCTTTCGCCGCCTCATGAAGCAGCTCGGTGCTGACATTACGTGCGGCGAAATGGCCATGGCCACAAACCTCCTCAAGGCTCAGCAGTCCGAGTGGGCCTTGCTACGGCGCCATGCGAGCGAAGACGTGTTTGGCGTCCAGCTCGCCGGCGCCCATGGCGACCAAATGGCGCGCGTCTGTGAGCTCTTGGCGCGCGACACGGACGTGGATTTTATCGACCTGAACATGGGCTGTCCGATCGACATTGTGTGCAAAGCCGGTGCGGGGTCGGCGCTCATGACGCGGCCGCCGCGACTGCTCGAAGTGATTTCCGGTGCGCTCACTGGCATTGAGCTAGGGAGCCGCGCGCGGACGTTTGCGCCGCCCGGCCTCACAGTCAAGCTGCGCACGGGTTGGTCCGACAAGTCACCGGTGGCCCACAAGCTCGTGCCCAAGATCCAAGCGGCACGGGCGTCGTCGCTCTACATGAACGCTAGTGTTGTAGCGGACTACAAACTGCGGGCCGTGCAGCCAATCGACGGCATCACGATTCACGGCCGCTCGCGGCTCCAGCGGTACACCAAGAATGCTGATTGGGACTATGTGTTTGAGTGCCGTGACGCCCAAGACGACGCACTGGAGCCGATTCCTTTCATCGGCGGCGGCGACGTCATGTCGTTTGGCGAATTTGATGACCACTTGAAAAATGGGAAGCTCGACACTTGTATGATTGCCCGGGGGGCGCTCATCAAGCCGTGGCTCCCGACCGAAATTAAAGAGCGCCGCCACATGGACATTTCGTCGTCGGAGCGACTCGAACTCCTCAAAGACTTTGTGCGCTTTGGGCTCGAGCACTGGGGCTCGGACCAAAAGGGTGTCAACCGCACGCGCCGCTACTTGCTCGAGTGGCAGTCGTTTCTCTGTCGCTATATCCCTGTGGGGTTACTGGAGGTCTTGCCGCAGCGCATCAATTCGCGGCCGGCGCCGTACTATGGGCGTGACGACCTCGAGACGCTCATGGGCAGTGACCAGGCCGTCGACTGGGTCAAGATCTCGGAGATGCTGCTAGGGCCAGTGCCGAGCGACTTTCAGTTCCAGCCCAAGCACAAGGCCAACGCGTACACTACGGCCTAAAGGTTTTCAGACGAAATACAGTTTGTGTATGGTGATTTTTATGTGGATACGTTGCGATGCGTGTCGCTGACAATGTCTATGATTCATGCGGTGATGTTGACGCCGTTCGCCTCTGGTTTGCTCTCAGCGTCCTCCATCTCCATTTCCTCCTCCTCGTCGTCCTCGTCCTCCAGGGCCTTGCGTTGCAGCGCACGCAATTGTCGGGCTTCTTCCTGGCGCTTGCGCGCCTCCTCGGCCCGCGCGGCCTGCTCTTCCTCTCGCTTGTCCATTTCAATCCGTCGCTGACGTCGCTGCTCGCGTTCGGCCAGCGCGGCGTCTTTTTCGGCTTCTTCCCGCGCGACACGCCGCGCCTCGCGTTCGTGCTCGCGCTGCTCGCGTTCGGCTTCTTGATCGACCTTGCGCAAGAGCTCGGCTCGCTTGAGCTCGGCAATCTCCTCGAGCGACAGCACGCGCTTGTGCTGTTCGTCTTCTTTGGCTTTTTCAAACTGCTCAATCTGCTTGACCTGGATGCGCATCGATCGCTTGCGTGGAATCGCTTCTAGAATCGCTTTCTTTGTGGCTTTCTCCATCTCTTTTTCGCGGACCACGGCTTCTTCGCCAATCTGTTCAATCAGCACTTCCAAATGATCTAGGAGTTCTTGCTCGCCACGGGCTTTGCGGCCGCGCATCGCTTTCAAGGCCGTGAGCATCTGCGTGAGTGCGTCGTCGCCCTTGGCCCACAGTGCCCACTTGTTGGTCTCGCACTCATGGCGGTAGATGCGGCGCTCGTTGTAGAATTGCGGAAAGTAGTAATATAAATTCCCGACGCGGTCACGCCCGATGGACTCAACACGGAGATCGTCCTCTTCCATCTGGCGAATGTAGTCGCTATACAAAATATGTTAGAGATACACTGCCATCCAGCCAGCCCTCTCAAAAAGACGTACGTGTTGAGCGGATCGTCGACGACGGCTTCGCACAGGTTGAGCAAAATCTTGCAGCGCAAGACGATGGAGAGGTCGCTAAAGCTCTGGTGCTTGAGCGGACACTCGACGCCGAGGCCTTCGAGACGTGACTTGAGTATGTCGAGCACGAGCCACTCGTCGTCGCTGAGTTCCACGTCGCGTTCTTCGTCCCCGTCCCCTTCCTCCTCTTCCTCCTCCTCTTCCGAATCGAGCAGAAACGACGCTGGGGTCTTCTCCCCTGCTTTTCGTAGTAGTGCATACCACCGGTCATACAGTCCCATATAGTACTCGCGCAATTGCTTGTTCCACCACTCGTACTTGAGCCCAATGCCTGGGGCGAGGCAGTCGCGCTCACTCTTCTTAAGCAAGAGCTTGGTAAACACATCTTCAAGCAGCGTGGAGCTCTCGGGATTCAATAGAGCGGCCTCGTACTCGAGCAGCGTCGCGCCAACGCGCAGCGTCAGCGGCATCTGCAGCAGCCACAGCACGTGGCACGCGGCCGGCAACTCCCACATGGCCCGCAGTTCCGCAAGGTCCTCGAGCTCAACTTCGCACGCCCAGTCGACGCCGGTCTCGTGGAAAAACGGCGTCTGTAGCGGTGCATTCTCGCGCAGACGGTCATCCTGTGTCTTGCGTTTCTTGGTCGCGGCGGCCGACGGCGCCTTGGGCTTGGTGGGCTTGGGCTTGGGCTTGGGCTTTGACTTGGTAGTCTTGGGCTTGGTGGCCTTGGGCTTGGTGGGGGTTGCCTTCTTGGTCTTTTTCTTGGGTGGAGGGAGCTCCTCCTCCTCCTCCTCCTCCTCCACCACCACCTCATCCTGTTCC